>OY757188.1:64127154-64134654 GCA_963583895.1 Melanophora roralis
TTTAATTTAATTTAATTTAATTTAATTTAATTTAATTTAATTTAATTTAATTTAATTTAATTTAATTTAATTTAATTTAATTTAATTTAATTTAATTTAATTTAATTTAATTTAATTTAATTTAATTTAATTTAATTTAATTTAATTTAATTTAATTTAATTTAATTTAATTTAATTTAATTTAATTTAATTTAATTTAATTTAATTTAATTTAATTTAATTTAATTTAATTTAATTTAATTTAATTTAATTTAATTTAATTTAATTTAATTTAATTTAATTTAATTTAATTTAATTTAATTTAATTTAATTTAATTTAATTTAATTTAATTTAATTTAATTTAATTTAATTTAATTTAATTTAATTTAATTTAATTTAATTTAATTTAATTTAATTTAATTTAATTTAATTTAATTTAATTTAATTTAATTTAATTTAATTTAATTTAATTTAATTTAATTTAATTTAATTTAATTTAATTTAATTTAATTTAATTTAATTTAATTTAATTTAATTTAATTTAATTTAATTTAATTTAATTTAATTTAATTTAATTTAATTTAATTTAATTTAATTTAATTTAATTTAATTTAATTTAATTTAATTTAATTTAATTTAATTTAATTTAATTTAATTTAATTTAATTTAATTTAATTTAATTTAATTTAATTTAATTTAATTTAATTTAATTTAATTTAATTTAATTTAATTTAATTTAATTTAATTTAATTTAATTTAATTTAATTTAATTTAATTTAATTTAATTTAATTTAATTTAATTTAATTTAATTTAATTTAATTTAATTTAATTTAATTTAATTTAATTTAATTTAATTTAATTTAATTTAATTTAATTTAATTTAATTTAATTTAATTTAATTTAATTTAATTTAATTTAATTTAATTTAATTTAATTTAATTTAATTTAATTTAATTTAATTTAATTTAATTTAATTTAATTTAATTTAATTTAATTTAATTTAATTTAATTTAATTTAATTTAATTTAATTTAATTTAATTTAATTTAATTTAATTTAATTTAATTTAATTTAATTTAATTTAATTTAATTTAATTTAATTTAATTTAATTTAATTTAATTTAATTTAATTTAATTTAATTTAATTTAATTTAATTTAATTTAATTTAATTTAATTTAATTTAATTTAATTTAATTTAATTTAATTTAATTTAATTTAATTTAATTTAATTTAATTTAATTTAATTTAATTTAATTTAATTTAATTTAATTTAATTTAATTTAATTTAATTTAATTTAATTTAATTTAATTTAATTTAATTTAATTTAATTTAATTTAATTTAATTTAATTTAATTTAATTTAATTTAATTTAATTTAATTTAATTTAATTTAATTTAATTTAATTTAATTTAATTTAATTTAATTTAATTTAATTTAATTTAATTTAATTTAATTTAATTTAATTTAATTTAATTTAATTTAATTTAATTTAATTTAATTTAATTTAATTTAATTTAATTTAATTTAATTTAATTTAATTTAATTTAATTTGATTGGTCTGTGGTCATTCGACGTGTACAGACGTGTTATATTTTGCGCTCGCTACAAAGTTTTATTTGAAAAAGTAGGAAATCACCTATTACAAATATAGACGTATAATTCATACTTAAGTCATCGTTTCTGAGGCCCACGCTTAATTAAAGGCATCCTCGGAGACAGATAAGTGTGAATTAATCCACACGGCATGGACAAAATGCCTTACATCAACGCTGGCGATACTAATGGCAGTACCGCAGAGGAAAATGTGGTCGCTTTCAGGAGGAGCTCCGTTATATTGCGAACACCTCCATTGCATACGGATGATATTTCTCCCAACATTTGCACAACAGCGGGAAAAAACGCAGCAGAAAGTGGTACAATGCCATCAGCAAAAGCAGCTCAGCAGCTACAAAGTAAGATTAGAACAAATGATGAAAAAATGGTATCTGCTAAAAATACGAACGCGCTTCGTGGCCCTGTGTGTAGGCAAGCACTTCCATCTGAAGGAATCGAAGTGGAATCTACCCCCACCACATCTTTTGCACCAAGTACGAAAATCCAAGCCGAAAGTCAACCCAGTTCGCCAAACCAAGAGTTTATCATAAAGATGAGAACAGAAGAAGCAGCAGCTATTTCCAACATAAAGAAGCATCTAGAAAAAATAAAAGGGGCGCTACAGAGGCAGAGAAATATTAGTAAAGATATACGTGAAAGCGTGCAACAGATTGAAGAGCTCGTATGCATAGCGGAAACCTGCAGAGGGAATTGGCTCAAAACGGAAAAAGAAAAGAAGGCCACGCAAATTAGAAACGTTGAAGAGAACCCTCGTGAAAATATGGAAACACCCAGAGTAACCACTTCTAAGCGAATAGCTAGCAGCCCAGCTGAAACTTCAAAGAGTACCAAAAGGCCCTGCGAAAGAGAAAAAAGCGGGTGGAAAACAGTGCAAAACAGAAAGAAGCTTCCATACGGAGAAGAGAAAGCAGGAAAAGAAACAAATGAAGGCCAATATATACCAAGCGACAAGGAAAACGAGAAGGAAACAAAGACAAAAGAAAAGAACAGACCAACAAGAAGGAAAGCAGAGGCCATTATAGCCAAACCATGCCAAGGACACACTTACGCAGATGTGCTAAGGACCCTGAGGAACCAAACGGGGTATGAAGGAGCCAATAAAGTTAGAACCGTCCGAAAGACGAAAACAGGTTCTCTTTTATTGGAGATGGAAAAGGGAGAAAAAATCAATCCAGAACTGCTTTTGAAAGTAAAAGAAATCCTTAAGGAATCCGCAGAAATAAAAAGTGTTGCGCCAAAAACTACCATTGAAATACGAGACCTAGACGTCTTCACGACAGCGGATGAAGTCGAAAAATCCATCCGAGACATGATGCAAGCTTTCGACGAACCTATAGAGATCCGTATCACGAAACCTAACAGCAGAGAACTCGTTCGAGCCTTTGTAACAGTATCTCAGGATATAGCCGAGGAACTCCTGAAAAACGGCCATATCAAAGTCGGTTGGTGCCGGGTGAGATTGCGAAGATATGAGGAAGTTAAAAGATGTTTTAGATGCTTCGGCACAGGGCATGAGCAATGGAACTGCACAGGACCCGACAGGAAAAGTAAAGGGATATGCATTCAATGTGGAGAAGCTGGACATATCATGAAGGCATGCAAAAATGAACCAAAGTGCTGTCTTTGTACTGATGCGGGATACAGTGATTTCAACCACATAGCAGGCTCAAGAAAGTGCCAGACGACCAATAGAGGCTCAAAATGAAAATACTTCAAGCCAATATGCATAGAAGCAAAACAGCTGATGCCATTTTGGATCAGCTTATTATAGAAAAAAACGCTGATATAGTGGTTATCAGCGAACAATATGGGAAACCGAAAAATGGCATTTGGATCGAAGACACCATCAAGACAGCAGCCATATGGATACCGACATGTAGTAACGTAACGATTGAGGACAAAGGCTCCGAAACCGGTTTTGTTTGGCTCAAGACAAACGAATTTACGTTATTCAGCTGCTATTTAACACCGAACGATGAAGTGGAGGCTTTTCGAGTCAAACTACACAGCATAGAAGATAAGGGCTTAGAAATTGGAGGGTCTCTGTTAATTGCAGGGGACTTTAATTCTCATGCATATGAATGGGGCTCGCGATCAACAAGCCGGCGAGGTAGAATGGTGCTGGACATGGTAGCCAGAATGGGACTTGTCATCATGAATAGAGGGAGTGTCGCCACTTTCAGAAGACCAGGATGCGAAGGAACTATTCCAGACATTACATTGGCTTCAGAAAGGCTTGCAAGCAAGGTAATAAACTGGACGGTTCTAGAGGATTACACAGGGAGCGATCATCAATACATTATGTACAGTGTAGAAAGCAGCAGATCATCTGATCAACCTCACATCTCGACATCCACACGAAAGTGGAACGTGGCAAGGCTCGACACGGATACCTTTTTAAGCAGAATTGCACAAGGACAAGGCGCAAACGGGAATACACCAAGCGCAGAAGGCGCAGTTTGTAACACCATGGCACTCATTGTGGAAGCATGTGATGAAGCGATGCCTGCAATAGGTAGAAGGCACCGGAAAAAGGCAGTATACTGGTGGACTGATGAAATCTCCAATCTACGAAGGGCATGTCTTAGATGCAGAAGAAGATATACCAGGGCTAGAAGATCTCATGCAGCAACATCAGAAGCTGAGGCATACAAAAGCGCTAAGAAAGATCTTAAAGCTGCTATACTTAGAAGTAAAAAACAAAAATGGGAAGAGCTGAGATCAGACCTAAACAATGATCCCTGGGGCCTAGGCTACAAATTGGTCATGCGAAAACTGGGAGCACGTATGTCAACACCAGAACTAAGAGATGACATTATGGAAAATATTGTGAACACCCTTTTCCCCACAGACGAGGTGCCGCAAGTTGAAGGCCCGCAACCTAGCAGAGATCCCCCCCCACTCTTCACCACTATGGAACTGCAGAATGCAGCAAAAGCGTTAAAGCCCAGGAAAGCGCCAGGTCCGGACGGAATACCAGCAGAAGTTCTGAAAGTAATCGCCCTAAACAAACCGCAATTACTGTTGGGAATGTATAATAAGTGCCTACAAGAAGGTGTTTTTCCAAAAGCATGGAAAAGACAAAGACTGGTACTTATAAGTAAGGGTAAAGGTCATTTAGAATCTCCATCAGCGTATCGACCTTTGTGTATGCTAGACACAGCAGGAAAACTTTTAGAAATATTGCTGAAAAGAAGAATACAGGTGGCCGTGGAAAGCGCTGGAGGACTTTCCACTAGACAATACGGTTTTAGACATGGTAGGTCAACAATAGGTGCTATCGAAGATGTAGTTAAAGAAGTACGACAAGCGCAAACGGGAAACCATTTCTCAAGACGCATCACCCTTTTGGCGACCCTGGATGTTAGAAATGCATTTAACAGCGTAAGGTGGAACAATATGATTGAGGCTCTGGAGACAAGGTTTAAGGCACCGGGATATATCATGAGAATGGTCAGAAGCTACCTTGGAGATCGCGTACTTATATACGAAAATGCTGGGAGAACTTGCGAAAAACAGATTACGGCAGGAGCAGCACAGGGCTCTATCTTAGGCCCTGAGCTATGGAACATCAGCTATGATGATATATTTCGCATCGAGATGCCAAGCGATTCCTACATGGTTGGCTATGCAGACGATATTGCAGCCGTTATAGTCGCTCGAAACATTGAGGAAGCCCAGAGCAAGTTAAACCAGGTAATGCTTAGGACAAAGACATGGATGGATTCCCGGAGTCTTAAACTCGCCACCGAAAAAACCGAGCTGCTGCTTCTAACAAGAAAACACATCCCCTTAGAAGTAGACATGCGAGTCTTATCTGAAACCGTCAAGACAAAGAAATGGCTCAAATACCTAGGGTTAAGGTTAGATTCAAGGCTAACTTTTAGAGCTCAGCTGGAATATGCTGCGACAAAAGCCGCTCAAACCACAGTTTCTCTAAGCCGACTTATGGCGAATATTGGAGGACCACACTACAGCAAGAGAAAACTGATCATGTCGACCATCCAGTCAATTTTACTATATGGATGCGAAATCTGGGCCGACGCCCTAGAGGCAAAGTACCGCAGAAAGATTTTGGCGACTGTTCAGCGCACTGCTGCTCTCAGAGTAGCTTCCGCATATCGCACGGTGTCAGAACCTGCAGTTCTTGTGATAACTTGCACAATCCCAATTGACCTTTTGGCCGAAGAACGGAGAAAACTCTGGATGGAACGAAGCCAAAGCGAAAGAACACGCGAGGAAATGGAAATGTCAGCACGAAGGCACACTATGCAAAAGTGGCAAGAAAGATGGAACAGCGAACCACGTAGCAGATGGACAGCGAAGTTGATACCTGACCATGGATAGCTCGAAAACATGGCGAAATTAATTACTTCCTAACACAGTTGCTTTCGGGTCATGGGTACTTCCTACAATACCTGCACAGGATGGGAAAGGTCAGCAGTAATATCTGTATATATGGCGACAACTGCGTGGATGATGCAGAACATACATTTTTTAGATGTGCTAGATGGAGTTCGGAACGACATACCCTCGGAGTGCGAATAGGCGAAGTATCTCCAGAAAACATTGTAGATGTCATGATGGAAAATGAGGGCAATTGGAATCATGTGGTGGCATACACCGAAGGAATATTGCGCAATAAAAAGCGGGACCTAGACGTAGGCACAACAGCTGTTGTTCGGTAGAAACAAGGGAGGAGCCCCACCCTGAAGCAATGCGAAAGCGGTACCGGGGTGGAGCAATGGCTCAAAGAACAAAAAGGGGGGGTTTTTAGTGGGTGCGATCCCTACATACCAGAACTGTGACGACAGTTTCTGAGATGCGTTAGGCATTTTCCCTCCCTACCCGAAAAAAAAAAAAAAAAAAATTTAATTTAATTTAATTTAATTTAATTTAATTTAATTTAATTTAATTTAATTTAATTTAATTTAATTTAATTTAATTTAATTTAATTTAATTTAATTTAATTTAATTTAATTTAATTTAATTTAATTTAATTTAATTTAATTTAATTTAATTTAATTTAATTTAATTTAATTTAATTTAATTTAATTTAATTTAATTTAATTTAATTTAATTTAATTTAATTTAATTTAATTTAATTTAATTTAATTTAATTTAATTTAATTTAATTTAATTTAATTTAATTTAATTTAATTTAATTTAATTTAATTTAATTTAATTTAATTTAATTTAATTTAATTTAATTTAATTTAATTTAATTTAATTTAATTTAATTTAATTTAATTTAATTTAATTTAATTTAATTTAATTTAATTTAATTTAATTTAATTTAATTTAATTTAATTTAATTTAATTTAATTTAATTTAATTTAATTTAATTTAATTTAATTTAATTTAATTTAATTTAATTTAATTTAATTTAATTTAATTTAATTTAATTTAATTTAATTTAATTTAATTTAATTTAATTTAATTTAATTTAATTTAATTTAATTTAATTTAATTTAATTTAATTTAATTTAATTTAATTTAATTTAATTTAATTTAATTTAATTTAATTTAATTTAATTTAATTTAATTTAATTTAATTTAATTTAATTTAATTTAATTTAATTTAATTTAATTTAATTTAATTTAATTTAATTTAATTTAATTTAATTTAATTTAATTTAATTTAATTTAATTTAATTTAATTTAATTTAATTTAATTTAATTTAATTTAATTTAATTTAATTTAATTTAATTTAATTTAATTTAATTTAATTTAATTTAATTTAATTTAATTTAATTTAATTTAATTTAATTTAATTTAATTTAATTTAATTTAATTTAATTTAATTTAATTTAATTTAATTTAATTTAATTTAATTTAATTTAATTTAATTTAATTTAATTTAATTTAATTTAATTTAATTTAATTTAATTTAATTTAATTTA
>OY757188.1:64137154-64301581 GCA_963583895.1 Melanophora roralis
AAATACATTTGAATTTATTATATTTGAAGTATCAAACCTACTTTCTTATTTTAAAAATAAATAATATCACTTATTTAATTGATCTTTGTACCTATAATTGAATCTACCAACACTTTAATACCATTTTTGTTTGCAGTTAGAAAGATGATTTGTGCAAAATACTATTTTATGTAAAACAGGGGAAAAAAATGTGACGTCATATTTTTTACTGCAAGTGGCTATTAAAGAACGTTTGTTAATTAAGCCGAAAGTAGAATCGATTTCCAGGCACTTCTGTCACATGTGCTTCTTCTCGGTGTCTTTACCAATTTTCTAAGTATCTTCTTCTACTTGATCTTTCATCGGTATTTCGGTCTTGCCCTTCTGTGTGATCCGACACCAGGTTCGCATTCAACTGACTTTATAGCTGAAGGAATTTCATTCATTCTCACAACCTAGTCGAGGTAAACATTGATTTTCGTCTATCGGACATTAAATTTGCCTTAAAATTGCCTACTTGTTCCAAGGTAGCACCTATTGGTCAATTATTTTTATTCAAAACTTTCATGATTTGTTTTGCTTACGACGGTACAGGGGGAGATGTTTTAATTTTATAGCTAGATCAAGTTTTCTTATGAGTATTAAATAAAGTCTAGAACAAACAGAAGGTTATGTTTTTTTGAAAATTTTTGGTTCCACATTATATTTGGGTTAAATGACAGTTTTTTTTATTTCTTTACTGTCTAATGTTCAGCCATTGAAATTAAGCATGTGAAGTTAAAATTTAAAAATTTTAAACGTGGGGCTATCTTTCAGAGCATTTTAAAACACAAAACGGATTTTCAATATTTATATTTTCATGGAATTAAAAGAACAAAGGCAATATTCGGAGTTTTTTATTTTCACTACTGAACAAAATACCAACAAAATTTAAAATCTATTGATGGAAACTCTGTCGTTCGTTTCGACTGTAAACATTTGACTCTGAAGTTAATTTGGTGCTACGGGACGCAATTGTTGTGCACTTTTTCCGCCTTTAACATAGAAAAATATAACGCGGTCAAAATAATTTTCGTCGGATAATAACTAGTAAATCCAAAATTTTAAGTTATGTGGAAAAGTGTTTAAATCCAGGCATTGAAACATCTGGCAAAGAGGAAGGGTACTATTTTTCTTAGATAAGCAATCGAAATTTAATCATTTTATTTTGAAAACAAAATTTTACTGCCTGTCCCAGTAAAAACTAAATGATTGATTGAGTGAGTACTCATATTTAAAGCAAAAACAAAATTTTGTTTTTGTTTTCAATATAAATGTTTGAATGTAAATTCATTTAATTTTTACTGGGACAGACATTAAGTCTGGCGTTGGTTGAACTAATATTAAAAAAATTGGGTCTTAAGTTTAAAATACTTATTGTAAGATTTCGATAATTAAAACCAAATTAAAAAAAATAAAAAAGTTATAAAGCTACAAGGTTGTTCTTATCGCCGTTTCTCGTCACTCATTTTCATCACTTATTAATTAAAGCCGAAAATTTCCTTAAATTAAATTTATTTTTTTTAATATTGAAATCAATTATATAATACAAATTGCATAACAAAATTCATGTTCTTATTGATTTTCTAAGTTTCTCCTTTTTGTTTCTATTTTCAGCTGACATCGCACAAGATGCGAAAAATTGAAAAACGAAAAAAACTTTTATTCACAAAAGTCCATCACGTTAGAGATACTGGTAAAATATTTAAGAATAAGTATTTAATAAAAACAGCAACAAAAAACCTTTTGTTAGATATAAGTTATTATCATAATAATTCCAAATGAAAGTTACAATGTAGATAAATCCAATTAGTTGTATAGTTAAGATAACATTTTAATAAACCTAATTTACTTGAAACAAAAGAAATTTAAATACAAAAAAAAATATATTCTATTGATATAAAATGAAACCTTGAGCTAATTTGTGATTAATTAAAATTAAACCAAATTGTAACAAAGACAAAATAATAGCACTTTTAGGACAATGGAGAGCATTAAAATCAATTTTCATTCTGGATTTAGAATCCAATTAAAACAAAATTAATAAAAGAAAGTAGAAAAGTTAAAAATGGAATTAAAAGTGTAAGTTTAACCATAGATAAACTTAAGATGACAATTTACATGAATTTCAAACCAAATACTTATTGTTTAAAATATTTTTTCTTTTTACAAATGCTTCTTTTAAGTCAAAAATATTTAAGTAACAACTTAAATTATTTTATTTATAACTTTTTTTAATTGTTATAAATATTGTATTTGCGTTAGTAATTATTATTGCCATAATATCAGAATCGGCCAAGTGGAGTCTAAAAATAGGAGTTGCTTAAAGTGTGCACATTTGCTTCTAATTTCAGAAATCAACGGGGCGTATGATTGTTATTTAAAATTTGTTAATAAAATATTTATCATTCGCAGCGTTCAAGAATCAAAATTCAGCAACTATAAAATAATCAAAATCGCATGAATATTTGTTAAAATTTTTATTTAAAATAATTACTGTGACTAAATACTAAAAGAATCAAATATGTTTTTGATACGTTTTTTTAAATTTTAAAAACATTTAGCAAAAAGTCTATGTAAGCGTCTATCACCATACAGGCATTAGGGCTAGAGACAAAATACTGGGGCTAAGCTTGAAATACAAAGGGAGCATAAAAAGTTCTCTTATAATTTTATGGTCACTTTTAATTTTTTGGAGTTAACCATATCCCAAAATATAACCCAAGAAATTTATACCCAGATAGAGAAAGAAAATTAGAACTTTTTTCCATCTTCAAAGTTCTTATTGTTTTTTCGCTTTCGAATATTAAAGTGAGAAATGCTTGGCCTAAATTTAAAAAGAATATTATGTAGCAGATATCTGAAGTAAATGAGAGACTATAGATTAAACGCATGAAACTATTATATCAAATCGTTCAAAATAGCATTTAATGTTTTTCTTCATATTTGCTGTGCTTAAGACTTAAGGTATAAATTGATATAAGGCAGTTAGAAATATCTAACTTTATACTGATTAAGTTAATCCTGGTTGAAAAGTTTTCATAATATGCTTACAAAGTCAATTAGTATTTAGAATAACTTAAATATGAAAACATACACCTTCGTTCATTTCACATTTCTCTCTTGGCAAAATTTCCTTAAACAAATGAAAACTTTAATTTAAATCTATCAGAAATTTTTTTTAACAATTTTCGTTTATATCACGATCTTTTAATAATTGTTATTATAACTATAAACATTTGCAATTAAAAAAAAACAAAAAGTAAAAATGCAAATTACAAATCAGCAAAAACTTTATTCCAACTAACTTTACATAAATTATGTTTAATAATAATAAATAGATACTTTTATATACAAATAGACAGTATTTTTCATAAATAAAACTGATTGATAAAATCATTTTATTTAAATTTATTTGCTTCTAATCATTTCGTTAATTAAAAGTTTGCTGCTGCCAAATAATAAATAAAATAAATAAATAAATTGCTTCTCTAAATTTATGGAGCTTATCAGCCACTGCAATTGCAAGTTATAATTTAAATTATGGTGAAATCTGATATGAATGTGTAAATAGATTGACCAACTTTCAATAAAATTTTATTTTGTAAATTTAAAACACACAAAATAGATGAAGTGAATAATTAAATAATAAATTAGAGAATTCGCAAAGGCGTACATATCTATACGCAAAAATCAGATGAGTTCATGTACAAGTGTTTTATTTGTTTTTAGCAGTTTAAATTTGTCAACAAAAAATGACTATTCAAATGCCAAAAAAACAGACAGGCAGACATAAGGGCAGGCAAATTTCAAGCATAAAGTTTTTGATATTTTTCTGTTCGAACAAAACCAAATAACCAGTTACCAGCTCTTGCTACTCATATACCTTATATGGATATAGATACCTTGAAAATTTTGTATGGCGTAGGCGGACGCCAAGAATTTTTTTATTGTCATCCTTTCTAAATATAATTGTCTTCGGTTTTTATAATATCAATTTTTTTGTTATTTTATTTTTCAAATTATTTAACTTCGGTCTTTTTTTTAAACAACCGAAGAAACGCATCTCCTTCCTTACATAATTTTTATATCGTAATTTGCGAAATATTTTTAGGTTCGATGTTTTTTATATTTTGATTCTAGACAGCCTTTTAAAAAAAAAAAAACAAAAATATCAAATACTTTTGCATTTGATATATTTTGGGCGATCACCTTTAATTTTTTGAAACGTATAACAAAAAAAAACCCGCTTTATTGGACAAAAAATCTTACATTAATTTGGTCGTTGGCAGTCATTATCTTGATTATGGGTTATTAAACCTAATATGCTCTTAGAATATGGCTATCATAATCTAAGGGCAACATATGTATGATAACCGATAATTAAGATTATGCTTACCTTAAATCAAAGTAATGATTATTTTAATCTTAACTATGCTTTCATTTTTCGCCAAAAGCTCAGTACAACTATTGTATGGTTGTGGCAGCCATAATAATAATCTTCGTAACCATACAATGATAAATATATTCGTGATCGTACTCCTATGACCATATTCATTCATATCTTTTCCCCAAGTGTATATTTGGTACTTTTTTTTTTTTGGCAAACGATTTTTTCATATTTATATTTTAAATGAAAATCAAATAAAAACGTATTATTATGATCTTTTTTTATATAAATTTTATAAGTCTTATTGTTTCTGCAAAAACATAAATAATAAAAAAAATAATTTTTTTTTGCCAAGAAAATTAAAATTTTTGTCAAAACTCTTACGTTTTTAAGTCGTACTTCTTAAAGTACAATAGCAAAAATAATTTTTAATTTCTTATAAATTTGCATGACAGTAGTAAATACGCACCATTATATTAAAAATTCAAAAAAAGCTTAAAACTACTTTCTTCACACTTACTAAAACCTTTCAATTCAGTTTATTTTATTAATTTAACATTTGCATTAGACATCACCGAAAACAGAAGTTAAAAAATCAAAAAAAAAATATTAATATTAATATATGTACATATCAGGGCACACTCAACCAGGTAATATTAAGAGCCCAGCTGATTAAAATAAATTTGATAATATAATTTGATCGGAGTCAGTTTGTTTTAAAGTAATTTCTCGAACAATTTGATCATAGTTGGTAACAGACTAATAAATCATGTAAGACTCCATGTTCGAAAGATCTTTTCCCGTCTTGGGAATCATCTTTACCAAGGAAACTTTTCATATTGGCGGGAAATCCTCAAGCCACAGCTTCAAAAGCATTTTCTTGCTAATTCCATCAAAGCCAGGAGCCTTTTTTCATTTAAATTATCGAAAGCCTCTACGACATCTAAAACGTGGAAATGCATATCCATAGGATATCTAGCAAGAACCGGCGGTAATTTACTTATGTCAGGGCATGTATTTAGGGTGGACACAATCAATAAAAGACTTGCGGGAAGATCACATTTTTTTCCGAAATTTCTTTCCCAGGATTCTCTCCGGTTACGCAGTGGACGTTTTGGGATAACAGCTCTTTTAAGACATTTAGCTGATCACCATAATGGATAATTCGTCTGAGGAGTCTAAACCTTCAAAATTTTCCTTAAGAGATGCCATTCTTTAAGCCTTCCGCTAATTTTTCAATTAGTTTATACATTCCTTAAGCTTGGTTTAAAGTTGGGGTAATCTGTGCTTTTGTAATCCTCTTCGGGCTATTCTTTTTTCAGATAAAAGCTGTTGCACATCGGCTGAAAAAATTCTGTTTTATTAAGTCTGACGATAATATGAAAAAGCATGTTCAATGGATTTTTTTTAAGTTCTTATTAAGGCTGCTTAGACAATAATCGATGTCTTCAGAAGTTTTCAGCGGTTGGTGTTCCAAACCAACTTACTTTTTTAAACAAACAAATTTCTCTCTTCGCAATTTGATGAGGACTGAAAATAGTGACAATAGTGGGTGAGTGGTCTGAAGATAAATCCAATGAGGCTTGAGCTTCGGTAAGATCCGGGGATTACCTTTTGCTATGCCAAAATCAATTACGTCTGGAATTTTATTGTGATCAATTGGCCAATAGGAGGAGAGCCCTAGTAGGTATGCTTAGCGTTATAGTCTCCAGCAGCTACGAAATGGGAACCTAACGATTTGAAAAAACTGTTATTTGTTTACAAATAGCAGAAACTATAATAATTAATCCCAAAAAATATATATGTATTAAAAAAATAATCTTTATTATGGGGGTTTTTTTGTTGCAGAAATAATTACGATAAAAATTTCCAAATATTATTCAGGAAAACAAATGCACATAGACAATTTTAATCTATTACAAACCCAATAAATAAGCGAAGGAAATTGGGATCAAATTCTGAATAATATTGAAAAATTGTTTTGTGAAAAGATTTTTCTTTCGGCAGCTCTTATAATACATGTAGTGATAACCAAATGTACGTTTGAGGAAAAAAAAGAAATCAAAACAGTTAATAGCAAACAAAAAAAATCCTTCAATGTTTTGGTTTGCTTATAGTAATTCTCAATAGGTTTTTCAAAGTTATTGTATAAAATCATAGAATATTTTTGAAGTTTTTCATAATTTGTTTAAAGTCTACAGACTATTTGGTGTAAAAACCAATGAAATGCATATTTAAAAACTTAATCTATAACAAACTCTATAAAGTGTAAATATGGTCTTGGTTCTTATAAAGAGGGAAGTAGATTTACCGATGTCTGTATGTCTGTCTGTCTGCCAATCTACCTGTCTGCCCGTCCGTCTGTGTTACGGTCGAAATGAACTTTTTTTAGCCCCCCGATATCGCATACACTCGCAGGTAGTATCAAGCTATCAGACAGATTTGCGAAAAAATCGCTATTGAAATCCAGAAAAATCGCTCAATAACTAAAAGAGAAATAAGCCAAAATATAAGACCACATCTGTTTATTTCTCTAAAATTTTTACATTAAAACTTTTACAACAGCCCCGGACTTGTCCCTACACCGGTGCAATGTAAAATCGACTCCCATTAATTTTTCCTCACGAATATATTTCTCGAACATACTTATACCCTATATCTATCATCAAAGCTGGCTCTCATACAATGTTTGGGATATTGTTATAAATCGCACCCTTACAGTTTCCACGGTGCTCTAATGTTTATATGATTGTTTAAGAAAAATTCGAAAATGATTATTATTTACAGTTCCTGGTAAAAACAAAACTTTTATGTATATTAAAATTAAATAATTTATTTTTTTTTTATAAATAATTTTTTTTTACTAAAACGAAACGTTTAGAATCGAAAACATAAAATTTTTTATTTATTAAAAACCTTTGTTTACTAAAAATAATTCTTTTTGTTTATAATTGTTGCGTTTTACGAAACAAACCCGAAAACCTTAAATGATTGTTTATCGTACCATAAATATTTTAAAGTCTAAGCACAGACTTTAATAATAAGACTGTAAAGATTAAAAAGCATAAATAAAATTAAGAAATACATAAATATATTCATGAAAATATGCAAACGTACATACAATATACATTCCCAAGGGTTATGATACAAAAGAAGATAAAAAATTCTGAACTTACCTAACACAATTTGACAGCAAAAATTTTTACAAAATTTGATCTACTGCGTTCGAATGCTATAAGTAATTGTGAATCGAAATTATATAAAAAAATTTATAAATTAAATGAAAATAACTTTATGGGATTTATAATAACAAAACGTTCTATTAGATAAAGTTAAAGAACTTTAATCTTAATTTAATTTTGATAAATGTAATTTAATTTGTAATTAATTATTTTTAAGAAGTAATAAACTTTATATGCACTGGTGATATTTATAATACTGCACATACGTATTTGTGGCATTTATTTTTTAAATAAATTTAAGAAAACAAAATTATTATAAAAATTTATTATTATAAAATGAATAACAAATACAACAAACAAGAATATACATACTTTAGTTATAAAATATATAGTATATAGAAACACTCGTACATACCTAAATATTAAATTAAACTAAAAAAATAGTATCAAAAGATTTTACGATATTTTGTAATTGTCATAAATGTGGAAATTAAACAACTTGTTTTTTTCAGAATTCATTTATTTTCTTAAAGTATTAATTTAGAGTTTTACGTGTATAATTTAGAGTTAATTTTTATAAATCAACGGCAGTTTAGGCTGCTACCGGACATCTTTATGGTCTTATATCAACTTCTCAACTGTCCGCAATAAAACGAAATTGCCCGCCTATCGATACATTTAATCGTTACTCTTCCGTCGTTCGATTATTCTAAAATTTAAATCGTCGATAATTATATATATTTCCTCTTTCCCCCTGCCCACTGTTATTCGTCATAATGTAAAATTATTTTGTCAAATCATATATGACAGTCTAGAACAATCAAATACCCTTTAACCATTTCTGTCCCTAGTGGTATGACCAAAACCCGTTCCCATATAAACACAATTAACAAAAAAAATCCATTCATTAACTTTTCGTTTTTGCATCAAAGTATAAAGAAAAATATTTTTTGGGCACTAAAAATAATTTTTTATCAAAACCTTAGGTGACTGTAAATTCTTTATGGTTCGTGAAACATATAAAACATACCAAAACAGATTCGTTCTCAAAATGTTAAATGTCGGATCATGTAGTTTCAATAATGGTTTTAATTAAAACCGTGACATCACAGGATATAATATTAGAAGCTATAATCGTTACTTTTCAGTTTGCCTCAAGAATTCTGTAAACATAATTTCAATTAATGTATATTATTCTTTTCTACTGTTGTATAGGTTTATTTGTACTGGTAAGTAAAATGGAATTTTCAAAATTGTTGCATTACTTTCTTAAGAAAAATTGACTGCACTTATTAAAATCGTAATGAAAACACGACTAATTTGAAAACACTAGACTATAAATCTTTTTTTAAGCCTACAAAACCTATCGTAAGCTGTTCTTCTCCTTTAACTTAAAAACGTTCTCCCTGATTTTCTGTTCAGTTATCTTTTTTTCTAATATCGATCTGCTTAACGATTTTTAATCCCATTAAATTTCATAAGATTAAAACATACGGACGCTTTCAAATGTCAAAATTTATATATAAGAAATGTAAATTAATATTCCACCGAAGGCACATTCAACCATATTACCTGCCCAGCTGATTAAAATCAATTTGACATTTTCACGTTATAAAAATTTAATTTCATATGAAATTTTTCATTTTTCTGACATTCTTCCGTTCAAACACAAAAAGGAAATGCAGAGGGCGAATTTTTTGAGTTCGCTTTGGGTTTACCTTGTTGAATGTGTCCTAATTCCACTCTTAAAATATTATCACTTTGAAAATGAGTGTTGCTGTTGACATCTAAAATGGATTCTGATTTTAGAAATATGTAGTTCAAAAAACATTTTTTCTGACGATGACTAAACAATAACTAAACATCGACATGAGCGGTCCAGACGAGACAAAACAATGTGCGAACAAAATTCTGTTCAATGGTAGAACAAATTTACGGGTCGTCAAAACGCTAAATAACTTTTTTTGACATTAACATTATGAAAAATGTAAATAAATATTCACTTTTAATTGAAGACTTCCATGCCCGTTGTGTACCCGTAAAAATGATTTTTTTCACATCCAAATCAGAAAAATTATATAAAAGACAACCAGAAAAACAAAACTGGATGCAAAAAAAAAACAATTTAAAACAACATAAAAACCCGCATTCATGTTTTCTTCTTCCCTTCTTCTTTTAAACAAGAGTTGATTAAATCAAATCGTCTGGAGTTCCATTTAAACATACATATTTAAATCGGATTTTTATTTCCATATTTTTGCAATTGCAAATAAAAATTTTAAAGTGCAATACATTTTTACCTTTGTTAAAACGGTGAAAGGACCTTAAAAGTAAAGCATCAAACCACTTTGTCCTTGATTATTTTAATGCTAGAAAGCAAAAATGAAAAAGTTAAAGTTTTTCTAAAAATTGATCTTAAAACACTTTTGTAAACTTCACAGCTCTGATCATTGGGGTATTGAATTATCGCTAAGGTTTGCAACCAGCCTAGCGTCTGGCCAGTTTAAAAGAGTTGGTTTTGTCTTAACACAAATTATTGTTATTTTTTTAATTTTTTTTTTTTGCTTTTCAATTGCCATTTAAAGATTCCTTTTCTACCACCTGTTGGAGTTCGTCACTTCGAAATGCGAAAATCTTAAATCAAATGTCATTAATATTAAATTAAATTAAAAAAAAAAACAAGATAACCCATAATTTATAATTGTAATGCGAATTTTGTTTAGTTTTAAGATACGTTTGTGAGAAGTTACAAAATGTGAATTGGTTTACAGCAGGTCAGTTAAATGTAGTGTCAGAAAAACTGCCATTGAAAATTGTGTTTAAATCTAAATTTGTTTTTTATTATATGAAAAAAGGAACACAAGCACATAACTGAATCTGCGTATGTATTTACGTTAAATAAACCCAATAAAATATTTAAAGTTAAGAGTGAAATAAATTGAATTATTTATCTAGAAAAAATATATATTTACCTTGTAGGTAACTAACCAAATTATTTTGTTTCATTTATAAAAAAAAAAAATATAAAATTAAAATTAATAATATTTTAGAAGGCAAACTAGAAAAAAAACTAAAAATAAAAAAAAAGAAAATATGTTTGTTTTTGTATGAGTGTATTGATTAAACAAGTAAATTGTGTTTTGTTTCAACTATTTTTTATATTATTAAATATTCTTAATCATAATATTAATTTAGAAATTACATAAAAATACAAAAGTAAAATAAAATTAATCCAAAAGATCTCATAAATATTTTTGTTTTAATTATTTGATTCAATAAACAGAAAAGTGAGTTTAATTTGAGTAATGAGCATGTTATGACTTTAAGCACGAACGAATTTTTTAGATGGTCTTACTAGAGAAACTACTCGTCAGCTGATATTCCCCTTACCTCAGAATTTTATGCATTATCTCTTTTTTAATTTAATTAACAGTTGTCAAATATCATGTAAAACAAATTTATCCATAAAAATCTCTTCAAACCGCAACCACCTATAATATTCCATCATTGATGAGCTTAACTTAATTTAATTAAGTACAATTTTATTTTTGTTTTGCAGAGTTGTAAATATTAGCCGAAACAAAGTCCTAAACGTGAAAGAGTATTAGGAGCCTTTAAAATCTTATTTCCGGATTTCTAGTGTTAAAATTTCGACGCTTAAATACCTGTGTCAATTGTTCCTAAACTTATATTCTCAGACTTATGATTTTGACTTCAACGTGAGCCAATATTCCTTAATTTTATGTGTTGTAAATCACAATCTCAAACAATGCAGAATAAAAGCAAAACATAAGTAAATGAAATAAATGAAGTACTTTTTTACATCTTAGTTGACTTTTGACCCGAATTAAGATTAATATCAGGGTACATTCCCACAGGTTATATCAAGAGCACATCTGACTGGAATAAATTTAGCATTCACTTTTTCAAATTTTATATAAAACTTTAAATGTTTTTATAATTCCCACATTTAAGCACAAGAACGAAATACAGAGGGCGAATTTTTTGCATCTGCCTTGATATTACCTGGCTTAATGTACCCCAGGGTACACTAATACAAGTAGTGTTGAGAACCCTGCTGATTATAAGTTTGCATTAAAATTTTGGGAAAATGATTGTCAGATTTATTAATTATATTTGAAATTAAAAAGTCTTTTAACATTCACTTTCTCAAACACAAAAATGCAGTGGTCGAATTTTTTTAACTCCCCTTTATACTACCTGTATTAGTGTACCCTGATCAATATACATACATTATTTAACTTCATATTTCTATATCATTTCTAATGTTATTATTTTTTATTTGTATTTTAGAATTTTCTAATTGTATATCAAAAATATATACGAAACTTTCATGCAAATATTAAGGCTAAACTTTTAAAATTTTACAAAAGTAATGAAAAAACTTAGTTATTTTATTTTCGTTGTAATTGCGCAAAATTCAATTATAAAATTTAATAATTTTTAGAAAGAAACGAAAACTATGTAATTTTTTTTCATTTCTAAACTATTTTAAAGTTTCGTTTATATTACGAAGCAAATTTTAAGAACAAAAATTCGTAATTTCTTAGTAGTAAATTACTTTTTGTAATAAATTTTTCGCAATAATCACGTATATGTTTGGGTGTAGTCACTACAAATTTTCAGTTTCCGGTAAAAAGTTAAAAAATAAATTAATAGAAAGTCGTATTATACCATGCACAAACATACATCGTAAATTGAGACATTTAAAAGTAAATTGAGCAGTTAAGTTTTTTTTTCACACATAACTAAAAAGGCTTATTCGATTAGCATATGACAGCTAAAAAAATATTATTTTCATTTCATTGAACAAGGAAGTAGCAACTGATCAGCTGACTTTTATATACGCCATATGTGTTTTAGCTTCGATTGGCAAATAATTTATGTTATATTATAGTTGTGTGACAGGAACGTTTTTGTCAACTTAGCTAGAAATTAGCTACAACAAAATACATGCTGAATTTTTACTGACGTTATTGTTGTAAGGACGAGGTCGCCTGATGATTACACCATGGTATACATATTAAAAGCTTTCAAGCTTTTGTACTAACTGAACACAGCCCTTATGAAAATAAGCAGGGTTACACTTTCAGTTAAACTCATTTAGTGAAGCAATTTACTACTGATTGCTCAATTTATTAATTGAAACCTTGTATGGTAAATTGAGCTCAAAAAATGCTTTAATTACGTAAATGCACAGTAAAAAGTTTTAGTTTAATTGCAACACCAAGCCGGTGTGTATATATAACAACGCCGAAAAAGAATGAGATTTATTCCACTATGGTATAGTTATAAAGAGATCAAAAAAGAGATAGTTTTAAAGAGAGGTAAGAGATAAAAAGAGAGAACTTTATTTTATGTAAGAGCATAATATTAACACCAATCTTAGTTACATTAAATGCTATAATGGTGTTAATGTTATACCACAATTGGAATTATTTTAACACTCCATTGTTTAATTTTTATACCGATTCAAGTGTTGTTTCTAATAATGTATGGAGTTTTGTTTAAACTATTTGGAATATATTGTATTCCAAAATAAGTTTAATTTTAATGCCTATAGATACTTACAATGTATATTGAGCGGGTGTTTCTTTTAATCCATTCGGGAATAAAATTAACACCGGCTTAATTTATTTCACTAAAGAAAAAAACCAATTTTGTAATTTATTTTTAATATGTTTTTTTATTAGGTAAACTAAAAGACTTATTATACTAGTATATCAGGTGTTAGTAAATATTTACTTAAATTAATTACATAGTACTCACATGGCCTTACATATTTTATATCCTTAAAACTAATTTTTGAAACATTTTGAGAAGTTATTTTATAAGAACTTAAAATGGTGTCTAATTTTTCACTTATATACATATCCAAATGCAAATAAGGTTCATTATACGCCACATATATTTGTTTAATTTCACCAAACAGGAAAAATTTGCTTTCTTTTTTTATATATAAAATGAATGAGGGTCTATAAACGAAACCGTATTTTAATTCAAATTTATTAGTTATATAAATTTTTGATGTTTCAGTAAGGTTCAAGTTTGTGTAGAAGTAATTTTTTATTTTAAAGTCCAGATTTTTAAAGTCAATGAGGGACATTTTATTAAATACGAATTTATTGTTAAAAGTCATGTTTTCCAATTCGACGCTAACTCTTGTTTGATATCTATGTGCAAGTGTCTTACATACGTTCTTGTAGTTGTTTATAACTGGGACTTCCTTAATAAATTCACGGTGCTTAGCCTCATATCTCATTGCCCACGTATGAACAAGTGGTCCTAATTTTTTCATTACTGAAGGATAATGAGTTATAAAGTGATGCTTTGGCAAAAGTGTTTCTTTATAGTCTTCAACTATACATTTTAAATGAATTTGTATTTCATTTTTCAATATATTTATATATTCAGTTTTAATAGAGGAGGTCATTGTTATGTTTATAATCCTAATAAGAGAGATAATTCCATTCCATAACTTAGGAAAATAATTATGAATGTTATAAAAAATAAAAGGAAAGTGTAAAATGAGACAGAGATTTTGAGAAGCCGTAAGTCCAATAGAGGTGCGACATTTTTTGTCAACATTAATTGCAGGAGGTTTACAAGTACTTTGCAAATAACCGTAGTTAAAATTGGTAATTTTAGCATTAATTTGGTCTTTTGTTAAGTATCCGTTTTTTAGTACTTTTATAAAAAACAATTTTAAGATAAATGGCACTGCCCCTTCTAAAATATCGTGCATAACGTCAACATTTAAGCTCTCAAAAATTTTAAAATATGTTAACTTATTAAATTCGCAGGGATATTTAATGCCTTTGCCACTAACAGCCGCCACAGTTGGTACTTTTTTTTCAGTTTTTGCTTTTTTGGAAGCTATATCGCAATTTGTGGATGTCAGAAGGCAACTATTAGAATGTCTGCTTAGTGAACTAAATGTAGAAAACACTTTTTTTGCAAGTTTTCGATGCAACGCAACATAATTTCAAGCCATGGGATTCAGCAAGAAAGTGTTCGTTCTTTAAGTGAAATATTACATATGAAACTGTATCAAATTCTTGCTCACAAATAAAGCAATTTTTTTTCATGTTCAGTTAAATAAAAAAAATATATGTGGGTCTAAATAAATATTAAGGTCTTGCTCTTATTGATAAAGTAAAAAAATAAAAAAACCCAATATTCTTTAATACAACAATTCTTTCTAATCTGATAAAGTTTTAAATTTTTTTTGAAATTTTGAATGTATTTCTATTATTCTTGTACTTGTCAATTTTTTGTTTTCAATACCATACACAAAATTTGCAAAAAAGCGCAAAAAGTTTGCTAGTGTTATATCAAATTCAATATTAACAAGTAAGAGCGCTATATTCGGCTGTGCCGAATCTTATATACCCTTCACATTGGTCTTTAAATATACCCAGCCGAGTAATTTTGTACTGCAAATAATATAATAAAAAACCTTGTGCGAGTTTTAAAGCCCATAGAAAAAATAAAAAAATTTTAACGTTCGTATGAATAATAGAAATAGATGAAGAAGATTTGAGGTCGAGAGTTTTTAAAGTTTTCGACATTATTCATATTTAAAGGTTAATAAAACTTATTAAATGTTCTAGTCCCCCTGCTCTTCACCAACTTTTTCACCAAAATGTATGAATTATTTGATTATTACTTTTTGTAGAATGTTCGAAGTCGATAGCTGTAATAGTTTTCCAGAAGTAGCGTATCGAAAATTTTATAAAAATTGTTAATTTGTATGGGAGCTACCCCTTCTTCACCCCCCATCCGAAAATCTTTTTCTTCAGAGCGTAGCCCTTAATGCCAATTACTTTTTGTAGAACATTTGATTTCGATATATGTTATAGTTTCTGAGATATAGCATATCGAAAATTTAACAAAAGTTGTTAATATGTATGCTACCCCTTTTTCTGCCCACACTCAAAAATATTTGTCTTTGAAGCGTAGGCCTTATTGTTCAATTACTTTTTGTGGAGCATTTGATGTCGATAGCTGTTATAGTTTCCCAGATAAAGCGTATCGAATATTTTATAATAATTATTAATTTGTATGGGAGCTACCCTTTTTTTGCCCCCACTCCAAAAATTTTTTCTCTAAAGCGTAGGCTTTCTTGCCCAATTACTTTTTGTAAAACATTTCATTTCGATATCTGTTATAGTTTCCGAGATATAGCTTATCGAATATTTTATAATAATTGTCGATTTGTATGGGAGCTACCCCTTTTTTTGCCCCCACTCAAAAAATTTTTTCTCTAAAGCATAGGCCTTCTTGCCCAATTACTTTTTGTAAAACATTTCATTTCGATATCTGTTATAGTTTCCGAGATATAGCGTATCGAATATTTGATAATAATTGTCGATTTGTATGGGAGCTACCCCTTTTTTTGCCCCCACCCAAAAAATTTTTTCTTTAAGGCGTAGCCCTTAGCGTGCAATTACTTTTTGTAGAACATTTTAAGTCGATAGCTGTTATAGTTTACGAGATATAGCGCATAAAATATTTCACCAAATTTGTGCAATTGTAGAAAAAATACCCCTTCCCCTGGTCCTATCTGAAAAAATTTTTTCCATTATTTAGGTCCTTTCTTTAGGAGTATCCGTGCCAAGTTTTGTGGCAAGAGTGACTATACTTACTGAGATATATAGGGATATATGCACGGATTTTGTCCTAAAAAAAATGGGTTACTCTGGGTTTTCGCTTATATCTCGGTCAATAGTGAACCGATTTTATTGATTTTAAATAGCGATTGTCTCCAGGATATTTCTAATAGTTTGACACCATTAACTGGTCTGTATCTTTTTATTTGACTCCGGAAACTTGATTTCAACAGACGGACAGACGGACAGACGGACATCGCTAAATCGACTTCCCTATCTATAAGGATCCAGAATATATATACTTTATGGGGTCGCAAATGAATAATAAAGAAATTACAAACGGAATGACAAAGTGATATATACCCTATCACTATGTGAAGGGTATAAAAACATAAAAACCCTTAAAATATAAATCGAATACCTGAACAAACGTAAACTCAAGAGGTATGTTGATACATTTTCCATCCAAACTCAAAAAGTATTGGGAAATGGAAGATTTTGTTTCCCAAACTGCAATAATTGTAGGCTGTTGGGAGCCACGTTTGAAGTCATCTATTGGTGTATGTAACTGAAATAAAAAAAAAACAACCAATTAGTTAATAATAGATAAACCATTTTATCAAGTTACCTCTTCAAATGTTATAAAGCTGTATATTGATTTAAAAACATTGGTTCTTTTTGTATCTTTTCCAGCAGCAGTCGAAGGAAGCAACTGTAAGAGATTTAAAAACTGTAATATATCGGTAGACCAGTCAGCTAAACCTTCTAAGATTTGTCCACCAGCTTCATTTGCTATTTCCGCAATAAAATTTGTGTATTTTTTCCAATTACTTAATAATTTGTTTGCATTTAGTTCACCATAGCGATTTTCAAAATCAAACAAAATCTAAAAAAATAAAAATTGGGGATCTAATAATATTTTTTATAAAAAAACAACTTTTTACCAATGAGGAGTCAAACAAAAATATTGGAAATGCGTTTAAAACGTTAATTTCGGCTGTACAATATCTAATGCGTGCCTTAAGTGTTTTTCGCAGCTTTTCTTTGACAATATCCAGCTGTTCACTCACAATACAGTTTTGAAAGAATGTAAGGTCTTCTTGACTAATAACAGTTTCATCATCGGCTTCACTACTACAAATTTCTTTATTTTTTTCTGGGTTTGCAGATGTCGATAGCTTCCGCCGTTTAGAATTAAAATTTTTCAGCTTCGCAACTAGGTACCCAGTATTAGTTTTGGGATTAAAAAATAAATCCTAAATAATTAAATAATTATGGATAAAAATTTAAAACTTTTAATATGCAATAAATTACTTACAGTGCCTCCACAATCGCTGTTTTCAACTTTATACGCTGGGAACAAGTGTATAATTGCTTCAGCCAATGCAATTTTGTCCTCGCGCTTTGGATAGTTACCCCTTTGTTGCCGCAAAAAATTTATCGATTCACGTACCAAGCAACGTCGGGAACTATCACTTAAACTATTCTTTGTGGCATACTCATTAAAAATAGAAGAAAAATCACCATTTTTTATATAAGATTCTAATTCCTGAAAATGTTGTTTTAAATTAGAGCATAGCTGGAATGAAAAGCTTTTCCTATCTACCTTCTTTACATTTGAAGATTTGCTTGATGAAGCTGTTCCATCAAAGCAAAGCTCTACAATAAAACTGCTACATCCTCCATATTGCGATATGACACCTGGCAGCTCATCAAAATCAATTTGGGCACCGTCACGATCTTGAAATAAAATTTATTTTCCGTCTATGTCTAAATTTAGCTGGTTAACAACTTAGGATAAAAATTTAATTAATTAATATATTTCTAAATCAACTGACCAGTTTACAGCCCTCCTAAACTTGCTTATGAAAGCTGTACTGTAACATATACATACATTGCAAAACCACCCTTACTTGAAAAAAGTATTCCATTCGAACTAAAATCGACACTATCTGGATCCGAAATTTTAACAAAATAATATTTTTTATCACTTTTAACTTTAAGATACATTAATTTTAACTTTTTTACGCACCACGTGGCTTAAACTATATTACTTCAGTTAAAGGCGAAAAAAACTTAGGAGAGTCTAAATTCTTTTCTTGGTGTTGTTTGTAAACCAAAATATGCAATTTCAAGAGAGTGATTCGGATTTGTTTTTGCTTTTTTTTTTATTTTTTTACAAATGGATGCATTTTAGGTGTTATTTTTAAACTTTGAGGAATAAAATTATTTTAAGAGAGCATTTTAATTACATTAAGGTGTTATTATTAAACTTAAAAGCATAAAATAAAACACAAATTAATTTTTAATGCGCGCTTTGGTATTTAATTAATTCCAAAAGGATTCTTTTTTTACATAAAAAAATTTTCATTCTAATTTTGGTGTCATTTTTATTCCAAAAAATATTTAAAATCCTGAAAAAATTTTGGTGGTGTAAGGTATTCCATCAAGTGCATAAAAATTTTGGGTATGGTTTTAAATGTAGACTTTTTTAGAATTAATTTTAAATTTAATTCCAAAATAGTCTAGAATTTATACCAAGAGGTTTTAAAATTAAACTATAACTTTTTACTGTGTGTGAAAATTTCGCTATTAAGGTATATGTGTGAACATGGTAAAAAGGTTAATTAATTTAAATATTTCCAACAAAATTTCTAATGAAAAAACCAGTGACGTAAGATAACTCGCAATGAAAATTGTTTTCAAAATGTCATCATTTTAGAAAAAATTCTAATTCCGTTTCAATGACAGTCGTTAATTAAAAACAGTACTCAATAAATACCTGCCCCACCATTGTTACCTCTTATTAGCTTTTTCAAATATATAACTCTCATTAGCATAAAGGAGATTAAGAAAAAATTTTAGTGTTATCTCAGTCTTTTTTTTTTGACAACTGGAATTTTTTAAAGTTAATTGCATATGAAGCTAGGACGTATATACGAGTGAAATAATTTACCAGTAGTCAGCTTTTTTAATTGCTTTGTGTCAAAAAACATAAATCTGCTCAATTTTGTTGGAAGTAAAACAGGAGTTTTCAAGTTTTAATTATCAGCACATTTGCTTGCAATGCGCTTACTGCACTATGGCAATAATGTAGAATAGACTTTGTTTCGAAGCATACAAGGCCTTGGAAACATATTAAATTTGTTCAAAATTTAAAATTTTTATTGCTTTTCAAAAATTAATTCAAAATGAATTTAAAAATTCGAAACACAATCAAAACTAAAGAAAAATTTTCTTATAAAATATTTTTTGGAATTCTTTGGTGGATGATTTTAAAAGTTCGCAACCTTTTCTCTCCGATTATGGAGTATTCGTGCCTAAGAAAATTTATCTACAAAACTGGAATAAAAATGTTTTTCTACAATCAAAAGAATAAGGTACATAGACGATTTTTTTTTATCAATTATTAAGCATAACTTATAGCAGGAACCAGAGTACACTAAACAAGGTAACAGCAACGCGAATTCAGAAAAAATTGGCCTCTGCAATTTCCTTATGTGTTTGAACGGTTAATGTCATAAAAATTACACATTTCATACAAAATTGGCAGAGGAGCGAACTTTTTGATTTCACCTTGTTATTACCTGTATTAGTGTACCCTGATCCAGGTTCCAACCAAGGCACACTCAAGCAGTTAATATCAAGAGCCCAGCTGACTATAATAAAATTGACACTTACTTTTGCAAGTGTTTAATTTTGTATGAAATTTTGAATTTTCAAACACAAAAAGGAAATACAGAGGACGAATTTTTTTAATTCGCCTTAATATAACCTGGTTTAGCGTGTCGTGATTATACCTGTATGAGTGTACCCTGGCTGGGCTCTTGATATTACCTGTGAAAACGTTCCCTGGTTGAAACTTTGAAATCAATTTCCCTAAAAAACAATGTGAGGATATACGTAAAAGATTACTTCAGGACGACGATATTTGCTTGTGAACATAAGTTTCTGTTTTTTTTTTTCCATAATATATACAAAATTATATGCAAATATAATTGAAAGCGAAAAAATGCTAGTAAAAATTATAAAAATTATTGTAGATAAAATGAAAATTCACTATGTATTTGAAACCTTTATTGACGGCAAAAGTAAATGATTTTGTAAACAATCATTAGCTCTTAAAAAAAGGTTTATCAAAGAGCACACACAAACTGGATATTGGCCACTGCATAAAAGAATAGCAATTGAAAGCTTTATGGAATATATAGTTACACATAAAAATAAATAAAATTATTAAAATTAGTTGAAAAGTAAAACTTCCAATTGTTTTTGAAAATTTCAATTAAATTTAAAGTGGAATTGTTTTTAAAAAACCTATTTTGCAAGTGGTTAGGTTTGAAAAGTCGAATATTATAAGCTTAGTGAGGCCTAACAACAGTCAAACATTGTTAACAAAAGACAGTTTGTACCCAATTGAAGAAACTCTATATAAACTGGTGGCAATTATGACACCGCAAGGAAGTAACTTCAGCATCGAGCTCCTGAATTGTTTGTATATAATCACATAAGCACAGGCTTTTATATACGTAATACCAGAAGAATGTTTTCGAAAAATAAGCATCATTGAAAACATTTTATTAAATGAAAAAAAATTAATATTCCTTTATTATTACTATAACTTTTTTTATGCAAAAATATTTTTATAAATATTTTTTTACGTTAGTATGTATGTGTATGGTGAATGGTGCTATTATTATTTCAGCGCATTAACCATTAGCAAACAGATGTGTAAAACTTTTAAATGTTTTTCTAACAAACACTACATACAAATCTACTACTTAAAAAGCTATATTTAAAGCTATAGAATTTTATTAAAATACACCGAATGAGGCATCAACAACAACAGTGGAAATACCACACCATTAAGAGCATCAAGAGTAATTCTAATAATAAGAAAATGCCACTTAGCAGCAATATTTAAGTACAACAATTGTTGCCGAAAATTCCAAAAAAAAGCGTCTAACGATAAGCATCACATTTCTACAAATTGCTCTAATATTTTACGTGAGATACGAAAACATATTTTGTATTCGCTTGTCAGAGTGTATATGTATGTGTATGTATGGTGTATGTGTTTGTTTGTAGATGTCATAACATGTTTATAAAGACCAGCATCCACAATGCGCCATTAAACAAGATTTTAAGCAAATAGAAGGACTCTGCTACCAACACTACAGGGGAGAATCATTGTGCAAGTCCATTTAAATTTTCTTTGTTTTTAAACAATACGTATGTACATATGTATGCATTGCCCTGAAAAAGAATTGGAACACATGGTTCATTTTAGTTAAAATGGACCAGTCACAGCATTTTTCTGTGTAATGGAGTGTTGGACCATGTTATTGTCAAACAAGATATTGTAATAAAGCGACAGGTATACGCATCTTAACGATCGTAGTTGTAAAACTAGTCTATAGTTAACCAAAAAGCAGTTTTAAAACAAGGTCCGGCCTAGGTTGCTTTTGGAGTAGTCCTACTAGTTTATGCACTACTCCATACACGCATGTAAAATAATCTGACTAAGAGTCAATCTATTGGGTAAAACAGGTGGCTGCAGGAATAATGAAAGAATGAGATGCAGCTCCCTTGGGACCATTTCCTTGGCCCTTTTATTGAACGTCGTTGTCATATATGTGTAAAGTTTATAAGATTTTAACATATTGCAGACTAAAGCATAAACAGTCCCAAATCAAAACTCTAAAACTATTTTTTTCATAAACCAGTTCACAGGTTAATATTTGACGATCACAAACGTTTTCTTTGCATCTAAAAAATATAGCTACTGATGGCTTTTTACTGTAAAATATAAAAATTTTAAAAAAATCCCATAGAAAAAAATTTTTTTTTGAAATTTATTTCAAAATTATTTTGGTTCCTGCCTAAATATTATGAATTTTTTTAATAGGCATAAGCATTAAAACCAAATTCAAATACCATAACCAACGTAGCTCTATATTATTTTGAGTTTGCTACTGGACATTAAAAATAAAGGCAGTAAATACTAAATAATTCGTTAAGATCACAATACGTACAACTTTCTTTAATTATTTTTTAATTGTTTAGTAGACAAGTAGCAATTTTTTTTTGCTGATCACAAGTAATAATGTTGACAGAATTGCACAGCGATTGCTAATTTGAGTGGAGAACACGTAAAAAGGCAAATTCTCGTTTTACCCTCGTTTTTTCTTTTTTTGAAATCGATGTTTTATTTGAAGTTAAATTAATATTTTATTCCTTTTTATACATTTCTACCATTTTATTGCAAAAATAGCAAACTAAAATGGCGGAAAGACTGAAATGACAGCTAATTGCTTGGCAATAATTGCTTAGGCGATTTCTGAAGCAATCATTGCACAATGGATTGCTACATTTGACAATTCGCGGTCTACAAGTCGCAATTTGTGTGAAAGCAATCGAATTAGACAATTGTTGCAATAAATTTTGATAAGTGGAGATTCCTAGTTAGATATAAAACAGTGCGTGTACCAGTTTTTGCTAAAAAGATTTTTAAGACCGTTTTACAGCAGTGAAAAATAAATATTGCATTAGTAAAGTAGTCCTTTGTGCATTCTTTTTTTATCTTAATTAACTCTATTCTATAAAAGGAAGTTGCTTACAGTTATTTATCTAAAAATTTCAAATGGTTTTAGACTCGATTAAACCATACGGGCTGAACCCCCCTGGTGAAATGTTCACCAACCAAGAAAAATTAAAGTATCTTTATATTATAAGATATTAAGATATTTAAAATACGGCAAAAAAACATTTTGTAATATCCCATTGACAAAACAGTAGAAAAATATTTTAAAAAATCCTGTTTGTCTTAGGGGTTTATTTTTACTTGCTCCTATCCAACTATTTTTTTACAATGTAGATATTGTAATAAACGCATAATGTGAAATATTTAAAGCCGATTGCTGTTTGAGTTTTAGAAACAACCATATCGAAAAATGTCATAAAATATCTGCATTTGTTTCATACTACCTTGCCACTCATTCAAAAGTTTTGTGGTAACAGCGGATATAACTACTGAAATATTTAAAAGTATATTCGAGAAGTTTTTCCTTAAAATCTCAGAATCTGCTTGGAAATATTTTTAATAGTTTAAAACCGAATTGGAGCCAGTACGATTTGACTTAACTTTAAAGACGCGATTTCAAAAGGCCGACTGATGGATGCACAAACGTAAGACAGCACGAAAGAAAACAATTCCAGAAGCGTGAAATTTTTTGAGAATAATTTTTGCATCTTACACTTCTTAGTAGAGAGCCCTAATCATTTTCAAAAAAAATTTCCATACAATTATCGGCCACCCTAATATATATTTTGAGCAGTGTTGCCAGATGTTGGAAATTCCTACATGTATTTTTTGTGTTACTAAACAAGAACGCAGAAAAACCCGGACAGATTTTTTATATTAGCCGAAATGTAGATATTTCATCCTCTTATTGAATTATATATGAAATGAAAAAAAAATACCTAAAAAAAGTTTTTTTTTAAGGTCTTAAAAATTGTTTAAATCGGATAAACTTTGATGCAAAAGAAAACAAAGATGTTTATAAAAAACCAAGTTGTAGCTATTAAAGGTTTAAGTGTAACTTAAACAAATACAACACCAACATGACATATGCAGTTTTTGACATCTAAGCGTTGGGGCAAAGCATAGTAAACAATAACCAGTTAATGCTATACCACCACCTTGGACCTTATATGTGTTTGTTTTAGGTAAAATAATAAATATTACAATTTATAGTGACGGGATTGTATTTTTAAATTTAACAAAACTTATACAGATTTTGTTGGCCTTACCCCATTAAAATATCGATGCAGAAAGATTTTTTTAAAATAACAACTGATTTTCACTAAAAAAAATTGTAACAAATTTAGCTGCACAACTAGAAATTTAATAAGGTCACCTTGACCTTGAGCCTGATATTTTATTGGAATTACCAAATCATAAGATCGACAAAATCAAAGACATTTTTACTTATATAGTTTTATTACAAATACAGAGAGATTTTTGAAGGGTAAATTTTTTTTAATGTGTAGAAAAAATATCGCATTTTTTTGGTATTTTTTAAAACATTTACTGGCACCACTGATTTAAAGGCAGCAAGATATTTTCATTTCAATTGAAGTATATATGTAACTCAATGTCCCAAGATATTAAACTACATATTCTTATATATAATTTTTGAAAAGAACAAATTGTAGATAATTTTATGTTTATGGAAATATACGGGTGAAAAACTGCGCATTTGACTTTTTACTACCACCTTTTAAATGGCACATCAAATCGTTTTTGATAGCAAATTCTTAAACATAATTAATACCCACATGAGAGTGTATAAGTCTTTTTTGCAAACAACAACGGCGCCAAAAAAGTTAATTAAGTGGTGCCACTGGCATTCCCTTCATTACCAGCAACATGATATGATGCAGCTATAATGGTACCAGTTCGAACATTCTATAGTGGCATTATAAGTCAGCAGTTTTCCCAATGACAATTACAATATTTTTGTCTCAGCCTTTTACCAAATAAACAAGGTAAAAATGTAAAAAATACTTTTAGACATAAACAACAAAAGCAAAAAATGGAGGGAAAATATTCTGGTATTTTGCCAATTTTGCTTGAAGGCCTTAATTTTTAACCAAAAAGTCTTTCAAAAAATGCGAAGGCGTGTTTTAAAAGTGTCTTTAAAAGAAAACTTAAAAAGCTACCAATGTTAACAGGCGTTAAATCAAGCTTTTGGAAATTCATATAACAATGTGTGTCCTCATGTAAATATTAACAGTCTTGTCTTTCTAATTTCAAATATTTCCCTCCGGTCATAGAAAGAAGGAAACCCGAAACAGTTTGCTTTAGCACTGCTGGAAAAAAATGCTTTTGAATAAACTTGTTTTATTTGCAAACAAAAATGCTTTTGACATTTTTTAATATATGTTGGATAAATAAAAATCTTATTGAATTTTATTTTAAGGTTTAAGTATAGTATGATGATAACTGTGATAACTTACGATGGGTACACACTAGGTATTTTGAATGCCGTCATTCATTGCTTGAAATGTTTGACAATATGACAACACCCTGTCTGCAATGTATTTCAATGGGGCTTATATGGTAAATTATTGACCAGTTTTTGTAAAGTTTACTTATGAGGTTCAACATAAATTTCGGGAAAAGAACAACTTTAAGAGGTCGGTTCACAAAAAAACTGATCTTTAAAAATTTTGAAAGAACTCAGTGTCTTTAAAAAATAACTTAAGGGCGCACCATTAAAACCACTGCCTACGTCTTTTCTGGGTTAAAGGTAAGGGAAGCTGTCGTAATAAAATTCAATATAACAAAAGCGGACGTAAGACTTCGAACAAATGTTTAATTATGTGACAATTGAAAAATTTAAAGGGTAATGAAGAAATAGGCCGAAGATCACAATTTCAAGAGATACCGAAAAAGAGCTCGCGTACACCTTCAAAGATAATTTCTAACAAAAGTTCACCGAATTTTTTATTATATCTTTGCCATTAAAACTAAGATCTTTAACAAATAATTCATAAGAACATAACTATGAGACCTGGATTTAGTAGTATGTTAATTAATAATATTTTAAGAAGATCTGCTGTAAATACAAGTGTGCACATAAATAACGTATATCGACCACATTCACAATTAAAAACAATATTGTTTATTTTAATACGACATTTTGAAATTTTAGTTTCGCCCGCTTATATAAACCTGCCATAGGCTGTAAATTGTCTACTTTTACAGACAATGACCCATTTTCTATTGCACTTGCAAATATGAATCCAAACGCAATGATGAAAATATTGTTCCCTGGAGTTATGTTTTAGATTCTATGTCACCATACACTCTTTTTGGCTCAACTGCACCTTTACACAAATGTAAAATATTTATCTACTAACACATACATATATGTATGTACGTTGTATGTATGAGTAGATATAGTAATAAAGCGCTAAAGTTGGTGGATATTTTTTAACAAAAACTTCTACATACTTAGTTATATATTTATGTAACACACACATAAACAGATACATATCGAGCCTTTGGTGCAATACCGTAGTAACTCAAAATTTAAATTTTTTGAGCTGGGTATGCAGAAATTATCTTTGGGGAAATATCTATCTAAAGAAAAAGATTATGATTCCACCTCTAACTGTTCAGATTCTACAGCTAAAAATGTCTTTATGGCCTCTAGGTATTTCCAACAATATTTATTTGCAATAATGAAGTATTTCCTTTATGACAAGAAATTTACTAACAGAAAGCAATTTACGAAAAAAGTATTAAGCAATATTATTTTTTGCTACGTTTTAGGCACAGAAACACAACTGCATAATTTGATTTCTTTTTTACTTGTTCGTATTATTTCATATTACAACTTTGTTAGAAAAAAAATAGTTAAAAGTTTCGAATTAATTTTTAAGTTTGTCATAGGTTTTGTGACAATAACGATACATCATTGATAGGTTGATACAAAGTACTTAAATATAAATAAATATTTCATATTTTTAATAATTTTTGGCCTTTTTTTATTTAAAAACATTCCTTTTTATTTAAAAACTTGTAAAAAAATAACTTTAGTAAACAAAAAAACTATCAAAAAGATGATTCAAAACTTCAAATGCATTTTTCTCAGTTCACGATTTTTTGAATTACTACGGTATTGCACCAAAGGCTCGTTATATATGAATGTATTTGGCTTCATAGGCATGCTTTTGCCCCAACACTTTGCGGTAGCTGTGATATTTAATTTTATTATATCCTCCAGGTATAATTCAGGCATTTGGTTAAATGCATCTGTAATTTCAAACAAAATATAACGTTGTTTAAAATGGTATTTTTTACTTACATCAATTCAATTAATCCCTTGTAGTTTAAGTATGAAATTTGTTATGATTGAAAGTTCAAAAGTACGGCGAGAAGAGATTTTCCTAAACCAAGTACGAAATTTCTTAAACCAATTTTTTACTTTTAGCTACATTCAAGCCAAAAAAGGATTGCTTTAAGTGGGAAACCGTACTTAATGTAAGCTTAAAAATATTTTTTTAGGCGTAATAGGGATTAATCCAAAAATGGAATGTAGTTTTTTTTGGCTTACGGAGCTTTATTAAAGAGAAAAAATTTTGTTTTATTTAAAGATAATTAGTATTTATAATTTAAAATTTTTTTTCTGTACTTACCGTAACTGGAATTTGAAACTGGGACTCTCCGCACGGCTGCACCAGCGAGCTACCTCTAGGCGTTTGTAATACAGGGTTTCTGGTGACAAATTTATATTTTTAAATACGATTATTTTTATAAAGTAATAAACGGGGTGGGAAGATGGCGCTGTTAGAATAACCGATTATGCGGATTTGTCAGTCACTATATCACAGTGGTCGAGTTATAATCGTGCGTTCACTGTGGAGATATTTATTAAGAGTTATGATTCTTACGTAATTTCCCGTCGACAACTTTGTTCAAAGTTCGGTATTCGGCAAATAAGTGATGGACCGAGTGTAAATTTAATTCTTTCGTGGGTGCAAAGATTCCGCGCAGCTGCTCGGCTATGAATATTCTATGGCCAGGGTCCAGTCGATCTTTAAGGATTTCCGAAAACATTAAACTGGTTGAAAGCAGTTTACGTGAAAATCCTTCACAGAGGGAAACCCCGTTCGAAAAGCACCAAAATCGTCACCATCAGTTGTCAAAAGTGAGCTAAACTTTTGTTCTCTATTTTACAAGAAGTGGCGTCAATTTTTTTAAAAACGCCTGGCTCTTATTTTGACAAAAGCTGTTGTTATTTCGACAACATTTTGTTCGCAACAGTCGTTCTTAATTTGACAACGCTTTATTTTTAATTCTTCCAAAAAAAAATTACCCGATTAGCGGTCAATTAACTTAAATCACATATGCGTATTTTTTGTGTATTTTTTTATTTATTAAACGTTTCTAATTAAGATTAACTTTTAACAACAAAATTAATGCTGTAAGTAGTGGGAAACTGTTTGCAAGAATCGCGGTGTTGTTTAAGATGATGACCTATAATATGCAACTTATAATTTCGACCATTTGATCAAAAGTTAATTTTTAGTTTGTGTATTCCAGTTATGTAAGTCGTTTAAAAATGTGTAAAAATTCTATAATAAATAATGAGAATGTGCTGTACGCATACATTTTAACTCTCATTTAACCTACATTTTGACAAATTTTACGAATAACAGAACTAATTGGAGACATTGTTGTGCTATTATTTCCGTTAGGCCAACCCTTTTTTAGATCACACCAAAAGACTTCGTTTATCGATTCGGAACTAAAAAGGAATATGATAATTTAAAAAAAATATCTGCACATACTATCTTGCATACCATTGAGTGTTTTAAAATAAAATTAAGAACAGGCCGTTCACAACTTGACAACGACAGCCGTTTTTAGGTTTTTCGTTTTTGATTTGATAACATTTGGTTTTAATTTGTGAACAAATATTCTTAAAAAACTGAGAACGATTTGTTTACAATTTGACACCAGCCGTGCATGATTTAAGAGCTCCTTTTTTCGCTCTGTGTTGACTTTCAATACGGAAAAATAAAGCATTTCTGGGACTTCCAAAAGTGATTATTAATGAAATTTTAAAAAAGGTCTAAAGTTTGATCCTTTTAAAAGTCAAATCATTCTAGAACTAAAAAAAGTGACTTTGCTTTACGCAAAAATTTTTGTGAAAAGATTTAGAAGCGTTTTCGCACTGTTAATCCCATCATTTTGAGCGACGAGGCTAATTTTGACTTAAACGGCCACGTCAATAAGCCAAACTGCCATTACTGGACTCCAAGAAACCGCAACCCTCGCTTCTTGGAGAGCTTTATCCAGGCATGAGATAATTGGACCAATTTTTTTCAAAAATTCTCGAGGCCAGGCGATGAATGTCAACGGTGAAAATTATTGACGCATGATTTTGGAATTTTTTTTCAAAACTGCGTGCCCATCGATCATACTCTTCACACATGTGGTTTCAACAGGATAAGGCACACACAGCCAAAGCTTCAATGAATTTGATTCGAAAAAATTTCCCCGCAAACTGATCAGTCTCTTTCGGGACAGCCCATGGCAACCGAGATAGCCCGATCTAACTCTCATGGTTTTTTTATTGGGCAGCCTTAAAGAGAGGGTTTAAAGGAAAATATTCGTCGAGAAGTCAGTTCCATTGAACCAAGTTTACCGCAGCGTGTGACGCAGGACACAAGGCTCTGTTTTAAAAAGTGTGTTCAAATCAACGGAAGACATCTAGATGACATACTCTTTAAAAAATATAATATCCGCATTTCCATTCTATCGTATAATGCTCTAAGTAAAACTTTATGTCAAATATTACGTTTTCATTAAAGTCTGAAAATATAATTCTGCCATCAGACACCCTGTACTTAGCTAGTAAAAACATTTTTTGATTTTTCTTGTAAATTCTAAACACAATATTTATGTCCGTCCTAACATATATATGACAGCCGGTTTGTTCGTGTGCCTCTGCTTATCTGTTAGAGATAACTCTCCGAGTTTCTCTTAAGCCCCTATAGTCCAGATGTGTTTTAATTGGGATACTAAGGCTTACGTTAAAAAATATGTATGTAAGCACATATTTCGGTAACAATGATCTCCTTAAATACAAAACTTGGGGAGCAGACCATTCTTATTTAAATTATGGTCTTTTTCAAAAAACACGGGGCTTAGCTCCATTACAAACCATATTTCTCGTACAAAAACTATAACATTAAACTTTAAACTTGATACAAAAAAAAATCCTTTAATGACACCAGTTTTTTTAATGTTTAAATTTTAATTAAATATTGTGTTTATATCTTGTTGGAGGGGTTTTAAATAAATATTAAATTTTTTTATGTAGAATTTCCAGTTGATTTTGAGTAAAGATTAAAGATTTCTGAAATCTACATTTAAGAATTTTTTTTTTAAATCTAGATCGTCATTATTCTCTTAGTGAAATACAATAATAAAGAAAAGCGTACCATTTCATTTGATGGATGGATGATGTTAAACCGTTAGCAAAGTATTGTCAATTGGGTCTTTAACTCAGAAACCTTAGTGTATTTAAAAAATTAAAACTTTTTCCTAACTAAGAAAGCAAAAAAATATTACCGTTCACCTCTCTTGATAAATAAAAGCACTACTACTACCGTTTAAAGAGTACCGATGATAAAACTCGGTAGCTGGTTTCGGAAATGCATTCAAAAACTTGCTCTCTCAAGCAAAGTCTCCTCAACGTTAATGAAAAATATTAACTTCTTACAAAAAGTACATAAAAAGTGCCTCTTTATATATATATGATTTTTACCCATTTTTTACCTCTAAGGGTAGCAAATTTCCCTAAAGTACCAAAAACATATTTATATTCTGTCGAAACTTGTCATTTGCACTATATTTCTTTCTTTGCTAGTTTCGAAAATACAAAAAGTACCCCAAGTGCACCAAAATAAAATTTTACACTTTTTCCAACCCTAATGCTCAAAAACTAAGTAAAGCCTCTCGAACGCAATTTAATTATATTTCTATTTTTATTGGTTCAAAAGTTACAAGAAGTGCCCAAATATCATCCAAAATTAATTTTTACACTTTTTCTACAAAATTTTAAAAATGTGTTCATATTTGTTTAAGGCCTGTCGAATGTAATTTGAATTGAGTTTCTACCTTATTGATTTTAAGGTACAAAATTTCAGAAAAGTACCAAACCATACTCACTATGTTTTGAAGTCTGTCAAATGCAATTTTCAGTATATTTTTACTTGTGTTGGCTTAGAAGTTACCAAAAGTACCAATATGATGTTTACCCCTTTTTTGAGCCCTTCCTTATCCCTGTCGAATGCAGTTTATCTTACATTTCTATCTTAATTAGTTAAGAACTTACAAGGTAGACCTTGACACTATCAAAATTCGGTTTTTTCCCCGTTTAACCTTTAAGGCCAAACTTTCGTAAAAACTTTAGACTAGAGCTTGTTAATTTTTCGACCCGAATAGGATGCTTTTTGAATTTTGTTTTTTTCGTGTATACGCAAAAAAATTATCTAAGAAAACTTTACTTAAATCAAGCCATAGCGGTGTCAAAAGTACGATGAGTGGTTTTTCTTAAATCAAGTACGAAATTTCTTACTCCAAGTAAAATTTTTCAAGCACGAATTTCTTACTTTTAGCCACAATTAAGCCAAAAAAGGATTGATTTAAATTAAGAACCGTACTTGATGTAAGCCAAAACAGGATTGATTTAAGCCGTAAATGGGATTAACTCGCAAATGAAATGTCATTTTTTTGACTTATGGAGCCTTTTTATTAAATAAGAAGAATTTTTTATTTTATTTTTATTTTATAGATACTTTAAATTTATAACTTAAAAATTTCATTTTTTGTACTTACTGAAGCTGAGATTCAAACCTGGGGCTTTCTGCACTGCAGCACAAGCGCGTTACCTCTAGGCTACCTAGACACTTTGTTTTCAAAAGTAAAATAATATATTAAAACAACAAGATTTTTTCTGCTTGATTTGTTGAAGCAATCCGAATAGGCTTGATTTAAGAAAATGTAAGTACAGATCGTACTTGAAAATATCAAGAAAGATAGAGGATTAAATCAAGAATAAAATTCTTTATTTTAGAAAGTGGTTTTTCGTTCTGTGTATAGTTTAGGAGATATAAGTATTCCGTTTTTTCATGCTTAGTCCATTTTCACCAGCTTTGGATACGAATTTTCAAAAATCCCATCTTGGAGAATCTTAACGTTGGGAGAGATACACGCAGTTTAAATTTCAAGTCTGTAGCTCTACGCGTTTCAACTGGGCGATAATGAATCAGTCAGTCAGCAAATTACGTTGTTGCTTTATATATATATTGAAGCTTTTAGTTATTTGTTGTTTTTATTATTATAGAAAAAACTATGACAAATTTTGTGAAATAAATGCTTATGTAAAGAAGCATTTGTGTGTTAATAATTTTATAGGTACTTAATGTTTGGGTAAAAAATTCTTGGACAACAATGTACTAAATAATTTTTTAAAACTTTATAAGAAACACATAGTTTTGTAATGAGTTTTGCCTTAAAGACATAAAAAGACCAACTTCTGCGCACGCAGAGAATTCGAAAATTAAAACAAGAATATTATAGAATGTTAACACTGACCATATTATACCCTACACTATATATTAGGGATAATAAGTATTCAATATAATAGCTGGTGGCATAAGGATTAACATGTGTGCAAAATTTTAAGAAAGCTAAAGTAACATTTGAGGTATTTATAGCCCATAATTTAAATTCCGGAAGCACATTTGTATGGGTACTAGACCGATCATTAACAGTGGCTGTGCCAGTGCTTAACAACTTATCTACGCCGAGTTTTACAAAAATATCTTCAACATTGCGATCTGTACTTTGATCACAAGAATAAATGAACACATAGCCGGACCGACGGAAAGACGGATACGCTTAAATCGCCTATGGAAGTGATTCTAAATCAAGTGGTATATTTAAGGGTGGGTCTCAGACCATTGTTTCTGGGCAAATTACCGCATAATACCCCTACCAAGTATGTGGTGGGGGTATTCAAATATATGTATACAACGATACCCTGCCGGAATTTTGTGAGTCAATATAAAATTAAGTTGACTTTCAATTAACTTTTTACTGTACAAGTTTGACATCCTCCCGATAAGTATTAAATCAGCTTTTAGATGACTCAAAAGTTATGCAGAAATGATGCACATATTAAAAAGAAACTTTATGGTTTTTTTGTTTGTGCGCTTTATTTAATACTTATGTCAAGTTGATTAATACAAGTCTATATCTAAAGTGTTAACAAAAAAAACTAAAATAAATTTAGAAGTTATAACAATCAAATAAAATTTTTAAAGAAAACGAGCTAGATTTTAAGTCAGTTGTGAGTCCATTTTTATCAGCCATCAGTTAGTTTTAAGTTAACCCACAGTTTAAAATACACACAATATTATTATAAACTTTCAAAATTAAACTTCCATTTTTTAGGAAGCAGGGTGCAAATTTAAGGAGGCATATATATACTCACGCATACACATACACACGTTAAGTGAAAAAGTCAACTTAAAACGAAAAACAAGAAGGAATGTTCTTAAAGTCGAAAAGAAAAACAAAAGTTTTGTCATTTTGCTACACATTGTACTTAAGCGAAAATAAATCAATTTGATTGCCACTTAGACTCAATGGCATGTTAAAAATGTTTGTTATAGCTTCTCCTGTTACTCTCTAAGTAAGTATATACTTTACAAGTAACTTTACCTTTGCACAGTGGATCCGACTAACAAAATGAATATACAAACAAGGGTATTCATTTTCGAAACTTCTTGGAAAACATTAAAAGGTAGAAGATGGTTAGTTTTATGACTTTTATGAATTTTTGTTGGTCATACTTACATAAGTATATGAGCTAAACTGAACACCAGTTTATTGTATTTTTACTAAGATTTAAGTGTCTCTCTTAACTGTATTTTGTTTTTAAAAATATGTAATGCAAAAATGAACCTTAAACTTTTGTTAAAAGTATGATACACCGCCCTTGTTTTTCACCTAAACTTATAAAACAGAAGTCATCGAGTCCACTGTGTTCTGTTTTGTCATTCTTAAACTCATCCCTATGCAGCAACTTACCACTGTTGTCACTAACACAGTTTTAACAACGTTTTATTATCGTAATATTTATACCTACACCCATTCCCACATATTTTTTTATTAAATTTAAAAAGATATTAAAAAACAAAAAGAAAAGCAGATGTACAGCACAATTTACAGCTACAGTATGGGCATTTGACGAAAAACAAAAGAAAATTTCGTTTTTTTTTGCTATTTGCGTCCAAAAATTTAAGTTATTTGTTTAAAGTTTTTTTATATATTTTTTGGAATGTTTCATACTGCACAGTACTTACACAGTATTAAATAATGCTACGATAGAAGTAACATATACATGAAAATCGTTGGCAGGGTATTATTAGATCATCTTCCTTAATAATAAAAAAATTAAGAAAATTACATTTTGTAGGATTAAAGGAGAAATTTTTTTCAATGTTATTTAAGGTTTTATCTCTGTATTGATATTTTGTTTAAATATAAAGGATACAAATGTTATGTTAAAGTTACTTTAATCTATTTCACCACAAGTTTTGATTGAAATTTTAATTACTTTTCCATGTTATCAACGATGTACGATGTCTTAAGCTATAGTCGGTCGCCCGATTTATTTTTTTTAACTAACTTAAAGTTATTTACAAAGACGCCAATATAAAGTCACACAATTTTTTTGCTATCTTGGGTTAAAATCCCATATAAGTTTTTTTTACTAAAACATTTTCTTTTTATTTATTATTTTTTAACTTTCTGATCACCTGGACCAGTAACTCGATAAGAATTCGTGTTACTCAATTACATATAACATCAGTTTCTTCAAATATCTGGATACGTGTTATAAATAAAATTGTTAAAAGTAAAAAACAGTTTAAATGAAAATTTCTTCTTGGTTTTTATAAGACACTGATTATTCAAGCTGATTTTAGAAGTCGTCAAAGCAAAGGGTCGAAAAAATTTGCATTCTTCTATTAACTTATTAGAGTTACCAAGGTTATCAAATACAAAAAAATAGTCAGAAATAAATATCTACTTTAGTTTTGAATTTTTTAATTTAATATTTATTGAAATCACTGTAATAAAAAAAAATTGGGGCAGGTTGTCCTTGTTGATGCTGTAACATGCACAGCAATTATAGGTTTAAAGGTACCAGTACCTTATCTGTGTAGCTTTAAATTGGTAGGAATTCGACGGATGTCGTTTCCCGCGGCTTATCACAGTCCCATGGGGTGCCACGTAAGTCGAAATCAAAATCTTGATTAGGAAATGGTGAAGTCAAATCTAGAAACGCAAACTAAGTTTACGTAGCCAAACTTCTCAGCAAACGTCTGTTAATGGCTAGCACGGGGACATGATGTAGAATTGTTACGTGGGCTGTCTATCAAACCATCTGGGGTGCCATGTCACAGGCAATATTGTGACCGTGTAAGTCACCATGATATTGAAGCCAACGCGCGCCGCTTTGGCAGACTGCTCGTATGATCTGTCCCGCAGCTATATCATGCCGCTAGAATTATCATTCCATTTTTTTTTAAACCCCTGCTATAAAGAAATATTGTCAATATTAAAGAGCCCTACAGATGAAAGATATTCTAATAATTTAAATATTCTCCAAATCATCGAAAAGCCGGATCATCACACAGCCGACATCATCGGAACCAAAACATGCCACCGGCTTTACGTCAACTGACATTACAAAGTTGATCGGAGCCTGTATCATCCATCCGACATATTCAAAATACTACTTCTATATATTAATCATACTTGTATAAATAATAATTTTAAAGAGCTGATCGTTATTGTGCGCCCTAAAAGAAAAAGTAATCCACTTATTACGGGCACGCGTGGACAATAAATACCAACTATAAAGACCCACTTTGTTCGGGATTTAATCAGTAAATAGTTAAAAAAGGTCAAAAAAATAAGAGTTATTCTCCAAAACTGCTTATAACAAATCCCCGAATAAGGGATTATCTTAGTTTTCCAATTATTAAACATATTTGGCAGAGGAAATGTTACGAGAAGAAAATAAAAAGGGCTGCTTAACAGATCAAAATAACTGATAAGAAATCAGACTACTCCGTGTATAAATAAATACGTATGTTAACCCCTGTCATTGCAAAAACAATTTCAGAGAGTTTTTTTACCAGTTTTTAAAAAATAACAACCTGGTTTCCATTAAAACATGTCATAAACTAACAATTTTCCCCCATTAAGGATTCACATTTATCCAGCCCGTGTAATTGAGATTCTCATTCGTTATGTCTTCTATGAATTGATTTTAATATTAATAATTCCGCTCGGTCCCAACCCAAATGCGTGCAGCTGGCGATCCTTACATGTGAAATCGCTCTAGTCCCTCTTCTGTCTAACTCCTTGAGACAGCATGGCCAGATCTTATAACATATATTTTCTTAGAACCGACTGAGCGCTCGCATTCGAATGTATAAAATTACATATTTTTTTTAGTACAAAAATTCCTAGTATTCCACAAGCGCATTATTTTTATTTTTTCAACATAATTTTATAATTATTTTATTGATTTTTTTTTAAGTTGCCTTTTTTTTGTACAAAACGATTTAGTTAACCAATATATTTTATTTGATTTTTTTGATCGTTTGTGGTTTTTATTTCGATTTAATTTTGAAGCAGTAATCTTTGTGACCGAGGTTCGGGTTTGGTTTCTAAGCCCCACATTCGGTTGAAATCAAATATTTATTATTCTCATGTCAAAGTCACGATATAGAAAAATCTTCAAGGTACGAACCACTGGCCTGACACCCTATGACGACTTAACAAATCTTTTCATACTTTCTAACATTCAACTTTTCAACATTTCCTAACATTTATTCGTTTTTCTCCGCAAGTATTTCAAAAACACTATGGATGCTTCAAGGCATTATGTGATCAGCACTGGCAAACAAAGGCCAATTAATTCAAAGCAAATGATATCAACTTTTCTCTTGTATAACTTGATTGGCATAATGTTTCACGTTCTCTAGTATCGTGTTTTCGTCAATGTTATTTTTACTTTACACACAAACGAACGTTTATTTATACATTATTGAGCAGAAAATAATTTTGGTTTAAACGTGCGGATGTGTATTATTGTTATCCAATATATCGACATTACAAAAGAATTTGGCTTAATTTTTGATGTTGGCTCGTCCTTATTTTACAGCGTTCACATATCAACATCCATAAATGTTTTTTTAAAAAATTTGTTGATTTTTTGCTTTCAATCGCACTTAAAATTCAACACATTCTAACGAGCATACTCTTATCCAACATTGACATGGGTGGATACTGGCCATAACAATTGGGCTGTAAAATTGAATGAACATACACTTTAATATTATTATGAGTTTAAATCTCCTGTTGAAACAAATTCCTTTTGCATCGGCATTGACAAACATTTTTAATGAACAATTCACGATAAACAGCGTTACGTGCCTTCAAAACAGATTTAATTACGAAAGAATATCTTTTTTCTAGTTTCGAATTTATAGTGACCGAAGAATAACTGTTTTATTGACGATAATAAAATTTGGAAATGGGATAATCAAATAATTTTTATAATTTTATTGACAAGAAACAAATTGCTTTACAATCGTCAACATTTGGATTAAATAAATTGTGAGCTTTAAAGGAATTATTTCGCGGGCTAGTTTTTAAGAATAATTTTTACGTGTAATAAATTTTACTTATTTATTAAATTAAAACTCGTAGGCAAAATATTTCAAAGTGTGCTGTAATTTATATAAAGTTATTGCAGTAATTTCATTTGCAAACAAGCTCTTATCAACCTCAATTTTAGTGGCCTTGTCCAAAAGTTTTTGTAATATGTTTCTTCCAGTTCATTTTAATCTCTCATTTATAAACATTAGAGAGATCGATTATTTAACTGTATTCAAAACTATTTTTTGAGTAGTAGTTCGAAAAGTGGAAACAATCGGTAATCGTTGTAAAATTAAAAACAAAAACCGTTTTACAAGTTGTTAAATTCAAATAAGTGACAACAAATAAGTTAATAAAAAAAAAACTTTATTTAAATAAAAGCAAGACAAATCATTTAAATCAGAGTACACACGATGTCATTATGTGCCATAGTCATTGCAGGTTTTTCTACCGATACTAGCCGAGTAGAATGCATTTTCGAAAGCAGCTACCCAATTTCATCATCAGTACTCTTTGAACGGTAGTAATGTCTTTTGGCTGTAAACATCACCTATTTTACTTACATGTAACAGAGAAAGGAAAACGGATTATCTATTTTATCTTCTTTTTTATTTTTGTAAGTTAGGACGAAGTTTACTTTTTCTTTTCGGCAACTCGGCTAGTATCGATAGAAAAACCTGCTTTTTTTATATAAAAGTTTCCTTTAACATTAACGGAAAATATTAATTTCTTCTAATAAAAAGAAATTATATGAACTTACGCTAAATTAAAAAGCAAAAACTTGTATCTCTTTTTATATTTTTTGTTTTCAAATGCAAAATATTTAAAACAAACTTATTTCTTTGGCATAACTTTTCTTTCTTGAAAGGAACCAACGTAAAAAATTTTAAAATCTTAAGCAAAAAATATTGCATTATACTAAAACCAGCTTTTGCTTGCATCTTTTAAACGAACTTCCCACGGTCACACGCCCATTTCTTGTAAAAATGTATAATTGGAAAACAAAAATCCCTATAAATCCTAGGCGCAGGGCAACCCTAAAAATAAATGCCTAATTTTCATTTTAAATATTTAAACAAAATTTTTTTGTAAATTTTTATAGCAGCTATTAGGGCATGCACGTGACCCTATTTAAAGTTAAAATACAAACTTCAATATGTCCTCTTGATTCTTATAGTTGCTTGGACCCATGCATGGTATATCGAGTTCATTTTCCAAATCGCACAACAGTTAAGAACACACGGCACAAAATTTAAAGTGTTGGTTAAAGTTTATTAAATCATTTTATTTAAACAACAGTTAAATAAAATCTTTTAGATTAATAAATATTAAAACTAAACTTAACTAAAATATTAAATAATATAAAACACTCTGTAAGTTAAATTGAGTAGATACATGTACATACCCACATCTCTGTTTGGTTAGTTTTAAACAAAAATGTTTGTTAAAACAGCACTTAAATCTCCATTTTAATTAATAATTCTTTTTAACAAAACTTTACTCCTCATAATTGCTAAAAAGTTTGTTAAGTTAAACGACAAATAAAATGTCAAAAACGAATGCAACGGAAAGTTAACCACTTCTATTGGAAACTTTTTTAGCATTTTTTAGTGTTTTTATGTTATAGACAATTGGCTAGATGATGAGGACATAAAAGTGTTTTTAATGTTTATTTTTATGTATTAATGTATGTACATATGTGTTTAAGACCAGTTAACAATACACAAACATAAATACATTTACATACATACATATATACCTATGAACTTGTGAATGTGTAGGGCGGGGCGCCTATTAAAATTGTTGGTTTATTTTACTTAAATAATTAGCCGGTTCCTTTAAATGAAAAAATTAATAAAAATATAACAGAGTACTTACTTAAAAGTTTGATTGTGACTGTAAATCATTTTACTTACAATACAAATATTTTGCCGATTATTTATTTTAGCACGGACGCAAACATTATTACCTTTTAAGCTTTAAGCCACATTGTTATACATCTATAACACCCTGTACTTAAATTACTGACTTCTAGCAAAGACTACTTCCAGATATATCCAAATTTAATTTTAAACAAGTAATAGCGCTATAATCGGTTGTGTGTGTGGATATATAAGTATACCCTTCACATTGGTATTTTAATATACCCAGCCATCTTTCTAACCGAGTAATTTTGTACTGCAAATAATATAATAAAAATACTTTGTGCCAGGTTTAAGATCCATAGAAATCCTAGTTTTCGAAATAGAAAACTTTAAAAAATTTTAACGTTCGTATGAATAATAGAAATAGATGTAGAAGGTTTGAGGTCAAGAGTTTTAAAAGTTTTCAACATTATTCGTATTAAAAATTTAATAAACTAATTTTTGCCAAAATGTATGAATTATTTGATCATTACTTTTTGTAGAACATTCGAAGTCGAAAGCAGTTGTAGTTTCCCAGATGTAGCGTATCGAAAATTTCATATAAATTATTAATATATATGTATGTGTGGTACCCCTTCACCTTCCCTAAACAATAAATTTTTTTTTCCAAAATGAAGGTCTTATTGCCCAATTAGTTTTTGTTGTATATTTGAAGTTTCGAAAATTTAATGAAAATTGTTTTAATTGTATTGGAGCTACCCCTGCCCCCACTCGAAAAATTTTTCTCCAAAGTGTAGGTCTTATTGTCCGATTACTTTTGAAGAGCACTGATGTCGATATCTGTTACAGTTTCCGAGATATAGCGTATCAAAAATTTCATAAAATTTGTTAATTTGTATTGGAACTACTCTTTCCCTGCCTCCAAACCACAAAATTCTTTTCCAAGGTGTTGGTTGGCCTTATTGTCCCATTTTTTTCTGTAGAACATTTGAAGTCGATAAAATTATTTATTTTTTATTCTTTATTTTTAACTTTTTATATCTTTATTAGTTTGGAAGCTCAAAAAGTGTCTAAAAAGTGGCCACATTGAACGCATCTCTATTAGTTTTATTTATTTTTTTGTTAAGTCAACACTAAAAAATTAGTTTTTGCCATGCAATTGACTATAAAACCACTAACTTACAACAGCACACACAAAAATCATCACAGAATTTAAAAGGGAAATAAATTCACAGAAAAATTTTGTTCTAACCGCATTGTCACACTACAATATATCCAAAATAATTGTGGTGGGTTTTTCATGAATATAAATAAATATTATTGCATTAGCCAGGATACAACAAATTATAAAGTTGTCAATGTATTCACGTATTGATGTGAGCAGGGCACACTCAACAAGGTAATATCATGAGCCCAGCTGATTAAAATAAATTTGACATTTTCACGTTGCAAATATTCAATTTTGTATGAAATTTTTAATTTTTCTGACATTCCACCGTTAAAATACCAAAAGGAAATGCAGAGGGCGAATTTTTTGAATTCGCCTTGCTGTTACCTTGTTTAGTGTACCCTGGATGTAAGACTTTTAGTTTATGCCTTCTTCAATTTAATTTTGTTACAACAAGACAATGAGTTTCAACAAAATTTTAAAGCTTTAGCGAATTGTCTGCAAGACTTAACTTCTTTCATTTAAGTTTTAAGACTCCTATTTCTGAGCCGGGCTATTATTCTTTATAAATATTAGAATCAGCTTTTGCTTTTGATTTTTTTATCTCAAGGTCTTAAGCTTCCATAAGAAATATGAGTGGTTCATGGCAATTAAAGTCCTTATCCCACGCACTTTCTGTGAGAAAGAGTTTAATTTAAAATAATATAAAAGTTGAAAGTAGAGGTTAAGTAATCAGAGGAGCAATAGTCCCCTCTTCCTGTTCATAGTCATCGAACTCAAGTGTTTCCCCAATAAAGAATAGATAATGCCCAAGGCTATGCACATTTTCTACAGAATTTGTTAGAAAGTAATTCAATTCTACTGGAATGGTTTGCTCAACAACTGTAATATTTTAGCTTTCTTTTCTTAAATGTGTTGGATCCAACTGTCCCAACTTATTTCTCCCGTTTTAGTGTCAAACTATTAAATATATCGCTTTTTCAAATGGACTTCACGGTCCGAAATATAAGCAAAATCCTAAAAAAACTTCTTTAGCAGAAAATCAATCTGTGTTATAGGGCTATATCTCTATATGTATCTCAGAAAATATATCCACGGTTCTCACAAGTCTTCGCACAGATACTCTAAGGGTGGCGATCTAAATAGGGGAAAAATTTTGTTTGAAAAGAAGCAGGAGCACTGGTACTCCCCTGCAATTGCACAACTTTTGTGAAATTTTTCGTGCGCTGAGTCTTAGAATAATTGGCTTAAAACCTTCTACAAAATAGTTCCAATATGATACTTTCTTTTTAGAAAAAAAGTAAACTGGATAAAAGCAGGGTTATCGGTAGCCCCCATTCTAACAAAAAATTTTTGGTACGTCTTATCTTGAAAACTATAACAGCTATCGACATCAAATGTTCTACTTATATGCGACAGTAAATAAAACTGTAAAAACCCAGTTAGATAAGACCCACAGGAGTGGAATCCCCCATACGAATGAACCATTTTTAATAAATGTTTGATATCCTTTGCCTCGTAAACTAAACAGCTTTTGACTTTAAATTTTCTGTAAGCCATGACCATAAATTTTAGAAAAAAAATTAGATGGATTAAATCAGTGAAATGGAAGCCCTTTATAAGAAGGGTGAACATTCGTAGTGATTTCATCAGTACATGTTCTGATTTTTTCATTTGTTGTACTTATTAAACACTTGTGTACTGAGGTGTACTGGTTTTTGAAAAAAAGTACTGATTGTACTGATTTTTGAAGATAATTTGATTTTATACAAATGTTTTCTCAAAAAATTTGTTAAAATGGAGCCAAACTAGAGAATTAAGTATTTTTCTAGCAACAAAAAGTGTATCAAAATTATGTTGTAAACTCTTAGATTTTTATTTTGAGTCGATTCCTCTCAAAATTATTTGATATTTTTTGAAAATTTATTTTCTGAACCAAATATACACCTGCCACCTTTTTTTGAACTAAAAGAATATATAGACAGCTAGACGGGTGAACATACAGATTAATCGACTTAGGCGCTGTTCTTAATTCGCCTGCTATAACTTAGGGTCGTTTTTAGAGTATAACAACTAAAAAGCGTACTGATTTCGACCCAGAAATAAATGAACCCTCTATGTATAATAGCATGAAAGTACTTACTTACTTACATAGATGGCTATTAAAGAACGTTTGTTCTTTTAGCTAATTGTAGAATTGATTTCCAGGTGCTTCGGTCTTCTGCGCTTCTTCTTCAATTTCTGACATCATGTTTCGGGACTCCCCAGACGTATTATTCTCTATGGCAGTCAGCTAAATGTCTTATAAGATCCGTTATCGCAAAACCACCACTACCGTAATCTGAGAGAATCTTGGGCAAGAAAAAATTAAAAAAATGTTATCTGCCAAATACACCAAAATTTGTTAAACGTTTATGGATTTTTAATTGGTAAAAATTGACTTAAAAAAACTCTTCACTGAAATGTTTTTCCGCCATTCAGAGTTTAAAAAAATAATGATTAAACCTATTTAAAGAATTTTTATATTAAACACAAAAAGACTTTTTGCCCTTTTGTAATGATGGACCATTTTTGATCCAAGTTCCTCCTCCAATTTGTTTTACCTTACTGAGAGAGGGGAACTATATTAAAAGTGCTTAAATTTGAGTATCAATGATGATTAATAATTTTGCACTCATGCCCAAAGCATTTTTACGTCAGATTAAAAGTAGAAGCTTAATGAAGTAGCAAACTTGCGGGTAATATTGCATAATAACAATTTTAAAATATTTTTTTTTAATTTTTAAATGCACCTCTACATAAAATAGCAATATTCAATTACCATTTATTTTTGCTGCATGAATGTATGCTTCTAAGTGTTTGTTTTTCAAAATGTTGTTAACAAATTCTAGTACCTAAATGAAAAAAAGAACAGAACGAGAACTTGTAAAGGGGGGAAGACGTAAATCAGTTTAAAACCACTGTGTTTAGAGAATGAATATTGCCGTCACGAAAGAAGAAGTCAAATACATGAATCGTGGTTAGAATGAATGATTTGAGTGGTTAGCAGGGACCGAAAATAACAGTTATTTTTAAAATTTGAAATCAAAAAGTCAGGTGGATATAATTTGTCTATCAGATATTTGAATACAGCATATTGATGCTGTTATGCTATGTAATAATAAACTTAAAAGACTTTAATTTTTTTGACTTTTTTCAAAAAAGTCAAAATATAATAGTTATTTTTTGACTTGTATTCTTTCGGTCAGAAATAAAAGTTAAAATTTGACTTTTATTTTTTAAGTCAGAAATAAAAGTTAAAATTTGACTTTTGTTCCTATTAAAAGCAGATGTTGAAAAAGTTAAATAAAATAGTAATTAAATATTAACACAGTTTTTATTTTAAGAATTATAAGTACATGTTGTATTTGTATTAAAACAAAAGAAAAAAAAATATAATAGAGTACATATGTATATAAAAACGGTTATTGGCTAGAAAGTTAAGGAGTTGGTGTTTTGCATATTTTGCTCGAAAAATACAAATTACATTTAACTTTTATTTTTGACTTCAAAAATAAAAGTCAAATTTTAACTTTTATTTTTGACTTAAAAAATAAAAGTCAAAAAATAACTATTATATTTTGACTTTTTTGAAAAAAGTCATAACTGTTACGGTCCCTGGTGGTTAGTTTTTATTTAACTAAAACCTCTAAAGCTGATTTTGAAATTTAATTACAATGTGTAATATTTAAACAAATATACAAACATACATGCCAATACCAGTAGAAGGGTATGTTGAATAAATCGCAGCAATAGAAAAATAAGCGCGATACCAATGAAGGGGATGGCTGTCAATAACAAAAAGTTTCTTCAAGCTAAACCGCAGCATCAGCAAAAGCATTTTGTGTACGTAACTATGTATGTAAAGCTTCGCCAGCAACGATGGCAGTAATTAAAGCCGAACAATGACAGCATCCAAATAGATCTAATGGAAAGTGTCAAAATATCAGGGTTAAAACCAAAGTTTTCCTTATGGAAAGTTTTTTATTTTTTGGAATGACAAGCTATTCGATAGTTTGGTTAAAAAGGAAAATGGAATTATAAAATAAAATTTATTATACGAATGAAATATTTGCTGTTAAATTTGAAACAAGAAATCATTTCACACAATCAAATACAAAAGTTTTTCAAGAGTAAATATTTTTGAATTTGTTAAACTATTGATATCCTGTGAACTAGTTTATTTTTTACCAAACGCCGTATGTAAAGTAAACCAACAAAATCAATGTTATTTGTTTTTTGACAACTGGTCTATATTGGGATTTTTGTATTATACATACATATGTATATTTTTAAATGGTTTGAACGAATTTATGTTCATACATTTTCTTAAAAGTCTTATAACTTTTCACGTCCTTTAACTTTGTGATAATGACATTAGGGCGCACAGTGTGAGATTTGTGTATATCGGAGGCACCCGGCAATTTTTGAAACCAAGTTTGGGGAACTTTTTTATGTTTTCCTAATATACACCTTAGGCAGTTATGCCGGGAAAATTTTTTTCCAAGTTTCACCAAATACCAAAACTTTTTCCAAAAAATAATTTTTAAGTATGACAAAATACATACATATTACCGTAATTATGTGCCAGAAATATCGCTTCCAATTAAAATTAAAAGTCTTTATTTTAAAAATCAATAGGGCCACTTTATTAAAGGATGTTGGGGCTTAACGTAAATCCATTTTTTTTTTTGGAAAAATATAAAAAAATTAAAAAGTTAATAATATTTAAGATAAGTTATATTTTTAATAGACCCATGGACATCACGTTTGGCATTTTTTGACAAGAGGGAGTTTTTTTCACTTTTTTTCAATTCCGCTAAATAACCAAATCTGACACTGTGAGGTCACTTCACACTTATTTTAATTAATAAAATATGGTTATAACTAACATTTTTTCGCTTAGTTCGTGTTCTTTCTTTATATCCTTAAAATAAAAAATTGCTGCAGTGTATAAGAAAAATATGTTCGATTATTGAAGATTTGCACAAATCATGGGTGTTATATGATTTAAATCTGTCTAAGTTTTGTTACTACTTGAATTAACAAAATTTAATCAAACCCTTATTTGCATTACTTCATTTTCACAGATTCTTGTCTTTCCCATGTATCCTTAACATAATATATACCCCAACAAAAAGACAAAATATATATCTTAATTGAATTCTGTACAGTTATAAATATTAACGTGTTTCATAGCCCTTATATAAATAAATAAAAAAAAGCAGCTTTCCTTTATCAATTGGGCACAAATAACCTAATAGTTAGTTTTTGTAAAGCATACATATGTACGTGTGGGAACACTATACCAAAAAAATGGGCTACCAGATTTTCTTATATGTATACTGAAACTTAAAAATTTTCAATAATTAATGCTTCTAACTTTCAGCCACTTTCAGAGTAACAGTAAAAAACATGTGACAAATAATTAAAAAAAAGTAAAACCGCTTTATCGACAATATTTGTTTTCATACCCATTTGGTATTTTTGATATCTTGCATACCCACCGAAGACTTTCAAATTTTCTTAGAAATAAAAATATTTAAAAAATTGTTTTTGTTTATTATAGAATAAAAGAGCTGCGCCAATAGAGTTTCAAAATTCTAACATTTATTTTTTTTTTTAACTGGGGGACGAATGGATGGGCGGACATGCTTTAATTGGCTCAGAAGGCCGATTCCCGATTACATGCACTTGCATTAACACATAAAGGTTCATTTATACGTGACTTTACCATAGCCACCATTAGGTGACTTACCATTACGCCATAACCATAACCAATTGAATTTTGGTTTTTATGGCAACGGTTATAGTAAATCACATATAATTGAACCTTGAATGTGGGAATATGCGCGTAGATATAAAAAGTAAATGTGCTGTTTCTGGAAGTCAAGTAATGATCGTATTGGGACGATCTCTACTCGGCTTCCAAAAACAGAACCTAAGCCTGTTAAAAAAATGAAAACTTTTTACTACAGAAATCTGTGAAGTTGTTTCTTATTGCTTTAGATAAATTATATAAAATACATACATATTTACTTCAAATTAAATGCTAAATTATATAATAAATTGTTTACATAAAAGATAAAAATTTATAGTAAATTAATTACTTAAATGTTTGTCCCAAATGGTAAAACTTAACTTGCATAAAATTAAACGATATTTAAGCTGATTGTTTTTCAAAAAAACAAAAAAAAAACAAAGTTTTTCAAACAACTTTATATAAATTTAATTAGTTTTTGTAACTGTCGAAAAGCCACAAAAACTTTTGAATTTCCACAAATTCTCAGTTTGGTATGTGAGAAAAAGAATGCTAATTATAACTAATGTCATCCCAAAACTAAACATATTTAGATGACTTTTAAGCATATTTAAACAACTCATTGTTTGTAAATGACGTCAACAATAAAAATGTTCATTTCTTGGCGGTCAGGGATTATGAAATACATATGTATGTATGTGGGTCATGTACCTTGCCTGAAAACTTGAAAGGTTTAATCAGAGTAACAAAAGTTACGAAATTATACTCGAATTTAAATTAAACTTGAATGATCAAGAATCCAATGTCTTTATTTAAAAAATTCTTTAAAATCTTTTTTCAATTTGAGGAGCTTAGAGCACAAGCGGCTTAATTGATTTTTTTATAATGAGAAAAAAAGTTATATTGAATGAAAAATATTAGATTCTGCCTTTTGAATTTTTCCCTGAATAATACAGATTCTTATAAACATTTTAATCTAATTTTAATCTTTTACAAGAAGGTCGCACTTATACTTTTTTTTAATTTCTATGCAAATAAACCCGTTTATGAAAAAATGTCAGCAAACTTTGTGCCTAGTTTCTTCGATCTCTCTTTGATATTCTTCTTGTTTTCTTTAAGCTTTAGATCTTTTTGTTTTTTTATTTTATTTTATTTGGCCAATATTTCGCTACACATTGAGGTAGCGAAATATTGGCCAAATAAAATAAAATATAAAAAACAAAAAGATCTAAAGCTTGAAGAAAACAAGAAGAATGTCAGCAAACTTCAATGAGAAAAACAAAAAAAAAACTATTTTTTTAAATACACTTTACAAAAAAAAGCTTTTTTGACTCTTTGGTAAAAGTTTTAAATAGTCATAATCAGATTCCCTCACAACATCGGGCTCATCTTTATCCTCAACTTTTGTTTCGATTCTTTTCGGAATTTTTTCTATTCTAAGATAGTGCCATAAATTATTCATGATGAATTGGTGGTACATATATATTTTTCCTTTTTGCTAGTTTTTCCCTGAAGGGATGCACAATGGGCCCAGAAGTTCACCGAATGTTGATGTATGAGAGGGTTTGCCTCTCTTCGTCCCCGTTCGCAACCGTACTTTACCTTCGGATTTCGTTAATTTTTTAAAATAAAGGGCCATCCTTATAAACAAAATAAATATTTACTAGAAAAGGGTCAATTACCAAGTAATAAAAATGAAAAAACAAACAATAGAAACATGTGTAACAGAAATTAAGCAAAAATTTGGCATTGAATTAACGGGGAAAGATATACAAAATCTTAAATACAGTCCAATTTTTATTAATGTTGCTGAAGGCATCACCACGTGTTTCTTCTGACTCCTCAAAAAAAATAATTAGCCAACCAGCAGATGCTACTATCAGCAAACCTATGTATTTATCATTTTATTATTAATTATAAAAAAAATGATAATTAAGAATGAAAACCTGTAAAATTTTTATCTCCACTAGCTAAATTTGGTTTACGCTGTTGATTTTGCAATTTTTTGTGGCCAAAATATTCCTTTTTAGCGTACGCGAGTCAACTATAAGGCAGACTCAACAAAATTTAAGCAAGAGCTCAAAAAAGAAAGCAAAAGCTTGTTTTTATGCACATGAAAATGAGCACAAGCTCATCTAACTTAATTCAAACTGAACAAGACGAGATCAAACGTAAGCAGTGAGTAAAAGCAAAAACATCAATTTTTTTTTGACTACGACAAGCACCTTTTACTCAAAAAATCGAGTCCGAGCTCAGGCTCACGTTTTATGCATGAGACCCATAAGTCCTTACATTGCATTATCACAATTAATTTTTTATTTGATTTTGTCACAAGCTTCTTCCAAACTTCAGATATATAATTTGACAGGCATTTTTTTGTAAAATTATATAATTCAAAAATTTTTATCACATTCCATAAATATGGGCTCAGAAAGTAAAAACTTTTAATTTATTTCTTGAATACGTGTTTTTGAAAACATACAACCAAAACCAAATAATGTAGTGCGACTTATTTAAAATTTTAGTTTAGAACTTCTATGTGTTTCCCACACTCGGTCCATGTGAAACAAAATTTTAATATATGTTGGAGGAGAAGGGAATCTAGTGCTCATATACTCCTTGTGTTCCAAGCTAAAATTGTATTTTTGTAAGAAATGCTAAAATTAGTCGCCATAACTCGCCACCGGTAAAAAATTCCTCTTGTCCTCTGAACTTCTACAAACTTTATCTTTAATTTTCTTATGAAAACTCAGTTTTAGAAAACATGGCACTTGAACCCCTTGATGGAATAAAAATGTTAAGTTTAGGGGACAGGAGATTTATGTAGAGTTTAGATCCGAAAGCGAGATATGGCTACCAATTCAAGCACTTTTTACTTAAATACTTGTTTTGCTTAGGGCTAAAGGGGTATAAGAGCACTTAAGCCCTTTGTGCCTTTTGCGCGTATATGAAACTCATAAAAATTATGAGTTAATGAATCTTCGCTAACGCGAACTAACAATAAGTAATCCTAAAACTAAGTAATTGATTTTAGTCCAGCCAGTACCAGAACAAAATTTAAGTTCCCATAATAAAGTAAATAAATTTAAATAGTTTCATCGAAGTGCAGTAGTACCCCTTCTTTTGAGACGAGTGTGTTCAACATGTGATAAGTTGTTTCAAGCGAGCGGATTTTGATGTGTTTCCAGCTTATTTAAATGATTGTCCAAATATGTAGTTCAGGATTTCGTATATAACTAGTGGAACTTGTAGATCCCTGTGTATGTTGCTGTTTTTAATATTCTTAGGATTTTGTTTTGAGGGCGTTAAATTTTTTCAATAATTGTATCCCGTAGCATTAAATTGGTTTTAAAATTTAGTTGTAGAAGAGAAGTTAACATTCAAGACGGAACACAGAGTTTTTATCAATTATCCAGTGGATTTGGCCATTTTAAGTTTCATTTGTGTCAACCTCGCATCTATATGTGACTTCCATGTGAGGCGGCGATCCAGGTTAATATCAAGATATTTTGTCTCGGATCGGTGAGGCACTATTTGGTTATTAATAGGGATTGGGGAGCACGTTTCTTTGCGTAAAGTAAAAGTTACGTGGGTACATTTTTGCTCATTAATTTTTATTCCCCATAATTTTGCCAATTTCTCTACTTGGGTTACGTGTTGTTGCGATTGGCACGATGCCTCTTTAGGGTCTTTATGAATACTGAGAAAAGCAGTACCATCAGCAAATGTAGACGTATGCGTTAAGCTGTTGGTTGACATATCTGCTGTGTAAAGCAATTACAAAATTGGACCTAGTATACTTCCTTCAGGTACACCAGTCCCTATTGGTTGAGAAGAACTTATTTGGTTTCTCTCTTTGACCATAAATTGTCGGCCGGTTATGTATTTTTCTAGAAGGTTAAAAATGTTAGCAGAGAGGTTTAGCTTTAGTTTTTTTCACATATGACAACACATATCGAGCCTTTGGTGCAATACCGTAGTAACTCAAAATTTTAATTTTTTGAGCTGGGTATGCAGAAATTATCTTTGGAGAAATATCTATCTAAAGAAAAAAAGATTATGATTCCACCTCTAACTGTTCAGATTCTACAGCTAAAAATGTCTTTATTGCCTCTAGGTATTTCCAACAATATTTATTTGCAATAATGAAATATTTCCTTTAGGACAAGAAATCTACTAACAGAAAGCAATTTATGAAAAAAGTATAAAGCAATATTATTTTTTGCTACGTTTTAGGCACAGAAACACAACTGCATAATTTGATTTCTTTTTTACTTGTTCGTATTATTTCATATTACAACTTTGTAAGAAAAAAAAAAATAGTTAAAAGTTTATTTGCTATAACGATATATTTCGAATTAATTTTTAAGTTTGTCATAGGTTTTGTGACAATAACGATACATCATTGATAGGTTGATACAAAGTACTTAAATATAAATAAATATTTCATATTTTTAATAATTTCTGGCCTTTTTTTAATTAAAAACATTCCTTTTTATTTAAAAACTTGTAAAAAAATCACTTTAGTAAACAAAAAAACTATCAAAAAGATGGTTCAAAACTTCAAATGCATTTTTCTCAGTTCACGATTTTTTGAATTATGTACTACGGTATTGCACCAAAGGCTCGATATGTACCTACGTCCAAGCATACAAGAAACTTTTTTCGTATTTGTTTATCCCTATCCATAATACATGTTTATCAGCGTTGCTAGTTTTCATTTGTTACATATTTTGCAAGGAGTTTGTAATTTTGTTCTAAAAAACTGAGGCAATCGCAGTATTAGGCCTATATCTATGTCCGCGATAAACCGATCTTGGTCATTTTAAATAGCGATCATCTCAGGAATATTCATGATAGTTTGATGTCAATACCTGGTTCGTAGTGCTTAAATTGGCTCCGGAAGCTTGATTTCATCAGACGCACAGACTGCCGTGGCTATATCGGCTTCCCTATCGATAAGGATTCAGAATATATATACTTTATGGTATCGCAAATGGATAATAAAGAAATTACAAACGGAAAGACAACTGAAGGGTATAAAAAGAATTAAGATACCTTCTTGAGCAAAAATAGTTGAAAATAATTTTTTTTTGTTATTGTAAAATTAAAAATTGTATACTTTTAAATTAGGAAAATATATCGCCATGATTTTTTTATTGACCCTTGCAAATTTAGTTTTCAATAAAATTGGTAATATTATAGATCTGAAATTAAAAAAAAACTGGACCAAATCCTTAAAAATTTTAAAAATTTAAATATTTAAAAGAGTATAGCTCGCTTATTAATAAAGTTAAGTACCCCTTGCAAGCTGTTTTTTTTTTTTTGGAAAATTAGGTTGGCTTTGATCATGAGACCAATTTATGATATAGAATGACAAATAAAAATTGCGAGCAATACAAAATTTCCCGAGGTGCCCTTTTCACACCTTTATAACGCCTTCTCTGAGCTAAGCAGTGATGTTATTCCTCAAGCATAAGCTCGAATACTTCTTTGCTCTGGCTGTGTGAAATTCCATGTCAATCGGACAAGCTAAACGGCTGAAATATTTTCAAAACATTTCGTTTTCTGTTCAACTGCCAATGCCAGCTGCTTGATATCAAAATAACAAGAATTGTGGTATTACGCAAACTTTCACAAATTTTAAAACATTTCTTACTTGTAAATTGGCTTTCGATGCTACTTTCAATAATTTTAGATCACAAGTTTGACAAAAGACAACGACATTGACAAAAATTAAAATTGTAATTTGCTTCAAAATTATTTAAACATTTGCTTTTATAATATAAATTTTTGTAATATATATTTTTTTTTTCATGCTTTTATTTCAAAATTTTATCATATTTTGGTAATTTCTTCTACTTTTGATGTAGAGTATAAGATATGGCAATAGTAATAGTATTTTAAGCCCTGTATAAAAAGCAGGCGCGGCTCCAGCTCAAGCTTTTGGGGGGGGGGGATGTTTTCTGTTGAAGCAAATTTGTTAAACACGACAGTTGCGTCACTTTCAATTTTATTATGTATATGCAGCATTGCCAATCCGTTAAGCCTGTCCTCTGCCATGGTTGATCTTAGTCATGTTTTAATACGGCGAATCATCACTGACCGGCATTGAAACAAGAATGATAAATATTTTCGCAAATTTGGGTAAATATCTGGGTCAAATCTCGCTAAAACATCGATTATATTTTCTGGGCGGTCTTTATAAATTTCCCGTTTTTGTTTTCAAAGCAAAATGTCAGCTTTTAATTTCGTATAAGCAGTTTTTTTAAAGGACATCCTTTGAGAAACATGTTTTTAAGACACGTAAAACAGATTCAATTAAAAGTATGTAGCCCTTGATGCGGTAATATATTTCGACATCTTTAAAATGATTTTTTCTAGGCTTTTCAACTAAAATTTCCATGCCACCGCAAATATCCTCTTTAAAAATAGTTTTGAATTCTGTTTGGGCTTCATTCCTTTTAGCCTTAAGACACATTATCAGGGGTTTTATTAGAGATGACCCTCTTTGTTAATCTATATCCTGCTTTTGTAGAATTACACTAAGCGCCTGTGTGACAGTAAGGTTATCATTAAAAATATTGTTTCCGCAAATAAGTTCTAAAATGCTAAGAGAAGTTCTTAATAATAAAGCTTTCCACTCGGATATCTTTACCAATGCCTTCATTATGTGCCTTATTATTGCTGCAAACTGCAAAATTTAATCATGAAGATCCATCTATCGTTTTTCGCATAATGGAGAAAACTTTGTTCCTGGATATTTCAGGACACCCGTCAGTGCCAATTCCTACAAAATTTTCAAACTGAAAATTAACGGATTTCATCAAAGCTCTTAAAACTACTGATGATAGTGTGCTCGCAGTAATTGATTTAAAGCCTTCCTTTCCTCCCTCCCCCCCCCCCACCGCTGGATCCGCACCTGTTAGAACCTAAATTAATGTATTTTAAACAGGAAATCTATCGTCACCTGAAATGCAAGACAGCTTTTGCCTTATAAGTTTGATTAGTTTGTAATTAGAAATGATACAACCCACTTTGAAACATTTAAAAATTTCAAGTCTTCTATTTATCCAAAAAAATCTGTAATGAAATAAATTAAAAAGGCAACTTGCAACTCACATCAGAAAGACAAATTTTGACCGAAATTTTTTAATTCACATGTCGTTCTTGGTACTGCTATTGAAAACAAATCGTTAATAATATAGTAATAATTTGTACATTTATTTATTTTTATGATTGGCCCTGAAAGCATTTCAGATGGCAATATGTGAAAATGCTTTCTGTGTTTCTTTAAATTAATAAAAATTAGCATTTAACCCACTAGTAGCGATGGTAGGGCTTAACATCAATGTGTACAGCAGTGCCTGTGTTCTGTAACTTTGGTGAGAACTTCTCGCATCGAAAAGTCATGAAACAAAATTTCCAATCGTTTCTCGACATGTGAGAAAAAAGCGTTTCTCTAACTATTGGCGAGAAATATCTAAAATGTTTACGTCATTACGTTAGAACTGACAGAAAGGTGAGAAACAAAATCACGAAAAAAGAAGAAGAAACCCATATATAAATTGTGCGCCAGAAATAAAAAAAAAGTAAAGAAAATTAAAGAAAATTACGAATTTAAACCAAAAAATATCAATAAATAAAAAAAACTACTTGAAAAAATTACGAAAAATGTATAGTATAGCTATAGTGACGGCGGAGGTGACATTAACTCCACTTATTTTTCTTTTTGCTTCCAAACTCTCATGTGCCCATGTTCTGTAACTCTCGCCTCGAGAAACTTTTCACTTGAAACATGCAAAATGAAACAAAATCGCTGAAAGTCGACAAAAACAGCTGACTTTTATCACCAGACTGTTTCTGTAACTTTTCATGCGAGAACTATCTGTCACGTAAAGCAATTACTCGTTAAACACAAGAAATAGTGCTTCTGTAAAGTTTTAAAGCAAGAACTTTTCACTTTAAAATGTCAAAAAATACCCACAAATAAAAAGACCGCGAGATAACAACATTTAAAGAAAAAAGTATTCAAATATATTAAATTTTTTTTTTGTGTTTAACGAGTTATTGCCTTACGTGACCGATAGTTCTCGCATGAAAAGTTACAGAAACCGTCTGGTGATAAAAGTCAGCTGTTTGTGTCGATTTGTAGCGATTTTGTTTCATTTTGCATGTTGCAAGTGAAAAGTTTCTCGAGGCGAGAGTTACAGAACATGGGCACAGATAGGAAATTCCAACTTATAAAAAAAACTGCTGTTTTTTCCAGAAAAAAAACGTGTCGTTTTTTTGCAACAGCATACTTTATGCAAACTTGGCCATTAAATTGAATGCATACCTAATACAACATTAAACTGCGAAAGCCCACAAAAGTTCATATAAACATAATTGTACCATAATGGGTTAAGAAAGCGCTTTCTAAATTTGTCCAGCAACGTTATTTAATACTCATTCACTTACTCTCTGTAACACTCACTCACTTGATACACATTTAAATTTTCAAATGCTAAATGCTTTATCGCATTTGGCAAATTATTATGAATAATTTGAATAAATTACTTGTTTTTTTACGTTTAGTTGTTAGTGTACCCAATGTATGGCATGTGTGAATGAATGTTTATCATGTTATGCCTGCAATTGATTAGTTTACAGCAGTTTAGAGTCATATCAACGTATAAGAAATATCGAAGAGTTTAATGTTTGGTCTGATTTCCAAAACATTGTTCGGTTTTGCTTTCAATTTAAATAAGAAAAGAGAATTAAAAATTAAAACAACTGATAAAATACATGCGCCAATTTAACATCGTGAGAATTGTTTTTTATATGTTCTCGGCAAATAAAAGTGATTTTAAAAGGGTGTTATCGATTTTTCTCGCATTTTTTTCCAACAATTTTAGAAGAAACATTATTGAAGTGAAGGAACAACAAAGAATTTAGTGTCTGAGTCACAAGCGACAACAAAGTAAGTAACTGAGAGTGCAATAAAACAGCTGTTTATAGAACGTTTAAATTTGGTGAATGTTTATTTACATTTTTCTGCTTTTTTTGTTGTGAATTATAAAGCTTGTCATTTCCTAAATGACACTTTACATATTAACCTGTAAACAAATCAGTGACAGTTACACATGTATATATACAATAACAAATATGTTAAATGTGAAAGTATCACGCGAAAATATTTTTAAAAAATGTGATTAGTGTTAAACAAATAAAAATTTAAAATAATAATAAAATCTAAATTTAAATCCCTGACATTAATATGTTGTTGTGCAGAAAAACGTAAATACCTGCACGCTCTTACACACATTACAAATAATAATGTTGTATAGAAGTACATTTGCCGTTGAGAGTAATAATCGAATTAATTTAAGAATTTAATTAAACGGAAATGTAATTAGAAAACACTAATAATGTAATTTTTTCCGAATTTTTTAACTTTTTCGTATTTGTTTTAGTATTTCAATACAAAACACGAAGTAAGTAAAAGAAGTGTGATAAAATATTTTGTGCAAATTGCGTGCTTTTTCCATGCAACTAACAGCTGCAGAGAGTTTATATGTATATGAGTTTGTGATAATTTAATGGTTTTTGTTGCCACTTTTACACATGTTGTATATATGTACAAAAGTATGTTGTATGAACATTTTTGATGATTGTAAAAATTAAACAACAATTAAAGGAAATTGTTCATGTCACGAACTTGTCGCATTTGAGCTGTGATTTTGTTCATTTGCTTTAATAAATTTATTTTTCTGGGTTTGGTTTTAATGCGTGCACCGAAACCAATAGTTTCCATCAAAGTAAAAACAACAACAAATGAATTTAGTAAAAATTACAAATAAATTGCACAGGAAGCAACCGCAATTATAACAACTAAAAATCCCTAATTCAAGTTGTTCGATAGCGAATCATATTTTTTTATATTGCATTTAAGTGAAATGTGTACCGCAATTAGTTTAACGAGAAAAAAATTACAAAAAAGCCCATTTCGATTAAGGAATATTAAATGTGTAAAAAATATTAAATGACTTTGCCAGTTTTATATTTGTTGTGACGTCATGACAACAAACTTTGGGAAAAAAACTTGACAACAAACATAATGCAATAACGAATAATTACAGGTCAATTTATATTAAAACCTTTTTTTGCAAATGCCGGGCCCACATGCCACTTTGTTCTTAATTTTCTTTTTATAAATAATTTTGCTGTTTTGGTATTTTTTGAGATTTCTTATCACAACTCATAAACGTTTATTTTTTATATTTAATAATTAGGAAAATATTTATGCCTACATTCATAATATTTATAGAATGTTTATTGAATGCTTATTTGTATTTTACCTGGTATATACCATTATATCGAGTTAAAACATTTTTTGGAAATTTGTATGGGCATTTATCAAAAAGCATTCGAAATAGAGCATTTGGCAAGTTGTGGGTTAAATTTTTGTGTGAAGCTATGTACTTACAAAATTTTTCAAAAGTGTATCAGTTTATAACGCTAAATGTTAAATAGAGTCCTATAACAAATATTCCATAATTTCCGACGGGTCCCATATAAATCCAACTCCCGGAAATCACACGAAAACTTATAAATTGCAAATAAATAATGCTATTAAAACAATAACGAATTCCAAAATATACATATATAAAATAAAAATATCGTCACCAAATTATGTGAAGATTTGGTAGGCGCTTTCCCCAACATAAGGCTAACACCACTCATAACGCTTGACGTCCCTACATTTTGCGCATACGGTGTTATTAATATGAAGTTAATTTTGATGGTGTAAGGTATAATATAGTCGGGTTTGCCCGATTAAAACATCAGTATAAGTATACCCTCTCATACATCACTATGAAAAGCATTCCTTCAAGGAAAAACTAAGAAAAATAAATAAAGAGGAAAGGAAGCACTAAGACTAACAGAAATGAATAAGACTAAGAAAGAATGAAACGATTCAAGTACCTAACTAAAACCTCCCCATTCATTGTCTATTTCCAAACCACCTGATAATTCCATATGGAGCCCAATGATGTTTTCGAGTGTAAAATGCGAAAAATTTCCTAATCCTTTGTGGAATCTTCTATCCAACCACTTGACCCTATGATTCTGCAATATCAAGCAGTGGCAGACAACATGCTTAATCATCTCCAATTTTTTTCTCTTCACACTTCCTACAATTATCTAAAATGGCATCTGCTCGTCGTAGCTCTAACACATTACATAAGTTAATAAGCGACCTTGTGTCTCTGATATCAGCCCCGCTACATAATCCTGGCCACTCTACAGTCACTCCTATTCCCCACTAAAGATTTTCCATCATAAGCATCAATGCCCATCCATGGTTGTTTCACAGCTTCCTTATATGTGAATTTCAGGGCCGAGCAACTACGAACGAACTATGTTGCAGTGTCCAAGAATCTAACATAGTTTGATGTTGAAGGAGTCTCTAAACTCACCAACGGGCTTGTTACAGTACATAACCAGCGTAGGACCTTAGTAAAAAGCTTTCTTTAACTCTCCTATCTTACTGTCCCTCACCACACCTATTTGATATAACCAACTACTCTTACTCTCAACTGAATTTTCCTTGAGATGAGCCCCTTTTATTGGGAGTGGATAAATAAATTCCATTAGAAGAATAGCCTCCAACATTTTAAACAGAAATTACGGTAGACTGATAAGTCTTAAGTTCTTTGGTTTTAAGTGGCATATTCTACCGACTTGGGTATAATTTCTCCGCTTTTTAGGAGCAAATCACAGCAATGTATATGTTTAACAAATTTTTTAGGCAGCCGCTGAGGAAAAGCCTAAGAGAAATATGAGGGTTGCATTTTATATTTCGGGATTTGAGAACAAAAACCAATATTAATAATCAAAAATCACTTTATTGTTTTTAAAAATATTCACCATGAAGATCTGTACACTTTTGCATGCGTTTGAACCAATGGTCGAAGCACTTTTGCCACTCTGATTGAGGGATCTCCAAAACATGCATTCTGAATACAGTAACAGCTTCTTTAGATGTCGAAAAACGTTGACCTTTAGGTTTGTTTTTTCATACCGGAATCAAAAGAAGCCATTCGGTGCCAAGTCAGAACTATAAGGCGGATGACTCATTAAATCGATGTTTTGGGTGCTTAAAACTCAGTTGCTTGAGCCGAGGTGTGAAAGCTCGCATTGTCGTAGTGAAGAGTGATCCTTTTTTGGCACGTAGTTTTCCTGATTTCTTGGAAGACATCTGGCAAACAAATTGTTGTGTATTACTCAGAATGGACTGTTCTGTGTTGTTCTAGTGGTACGGTTGCGACATGTCCAGTTTTTCCAAAAAAAAAACTGACGACCATTTGCTTAGAAGTGCTTCGTGCGTGAACATTTTTGGTTTGATTTAGCTCATCTTGAAACACCCATACAGTCGACTGTTGTTTACTTTCGACTAATACGCATAAATGCACGATTTATCACCTGTCACGATATTATAGACGTGTTTCGTATCACCGCGGTCGTATTTTCTGAGCATTTCTTTCGACCAATCGACACGAGCCTTTTTTTGAGCGATTGACAAATTGTGTGGGATCCAAAGCGAACAAATTTTTTTGACAGCCAAATGTTTATGCAATATTGAATGTATGCTAGTCCCACTAATGCCTAAGGTTGTCTCAATCTCACGATAGGTCGAACTTCCAATATCAGTTCATGCACAGCATCAATGGTTTTCGGAACAACAACTGATTTTGGACGACCTTCACGAAATTCATCATGGAGTGAACTACGACCACGATTGAATTCACGACATCATCAATTAACACTGGTCCTTGGTTGAGCTTTATCGCCAAAAACAGAATTTAGTTCATCCGTGCACTGTTGCTGTGTTAATCAACGTCGAAAGTTTTAAAAAATAATCGCAAGAAAACGTTCACGGTTTAATTTCATTTTTGGGTCGAATTGAATCTTTTAAGTTACTGTAAACAACGAAAATAGCGCTCGTATGTCAAAACGTTCTGACTACGTATAACCTAGAAAATTTCAAACTTTACGATAGAGCTGTCAGTTGTCAGATTGAAACACTAGTATTGCCAAATCCCGAAAAAAAGGCAACCCTCGTACTAAGCTTTAACCAATAGGGATATGAGATAGAATCCAGTGTGTATTTAAAACGATAAATTAAGGTTTATTTGTTTTCTGATCATACGCTAATTCCAAACGGTTAAACTATTTTGGCTCATAAGTAAAATATTATCATTATGTAGGGTGTGACAGTTTTGGAATATACAAATGGGCGTGGCTCACAGTCTTTATTGTATTAATTTACTAGCTTCACCCGGTTTAAGTGGATTATTAAATCTTTTAACAATAAAAAAAATTTAAGTTACATTTAAATAGCTTTTGCGAAAATATACATACTTTTATTTTAAGTTTTTCGATTGTTTGGAAATTTTACACATCTTTGGACTGTAAGTAAAGGTCAAGATGTCAGTCACACTTAGTAAAAGGAAATTTTGAGTCTATAACTGTAGAAATTTCTTTAAATTCATGAAAATGGTTGTACTCCCTTGCATTAAATAAGCCTTTTCTTACATAACTCATTTAAATCAAAGTGGCTCATGCGAAAATTGATAATCATAGTTTATGTAATGTTTTAATATTTTTCGATTGCATGCAAGTGGTACAGCCCTCACTTTAAACATTCATCTTAACACCTTTACTAAAACTATAGGTACCACTGTTATTCGTACTAAATTTTGAGCCTATGGATGCAACTTTTATATTTTAGTTGTCTAGAAATCGCCATGCGTTTATATTTTAAATTACTTTTTGCTCTACATAAACAGCTCCCACCGTTCCCGTTTTCAGCCAACATAAACTTGTTAATGTTGAACTTAATCTTACAAAATTTTAAAAATCTAGATTTAACCGTATGAAATATATGCCAAAAAATTGTTCGACTGCGTGGGGTGTACAACGCCAACTATTTCCTTAAATTAAGATCTCTTAAAAATCGATATCGTAAGACTACAAAATAATGTGTTTCGTTTTTCTTGGCGTCGCATTTCATAATTCGTCGTATGCCTGAGAGACATAAATAGAAAGCGCAAAAAATATTTCTTGTCCTTAAAATATTTTCCTATACCCCATTCCAATAAGTTGGTTTGTGTGATGGAAAATAAAATTAAATAAAAACCAATTTGTTAGAAAACTCCTTAAGATTCTGGATTAAATCAAACCATATATGGTCAACGTAATAAACCATATTTAATTAAAAAGCGTTTATTGGCTCTAATTTTATTCCCAACCAATTTGAACTTAACGACCGTAATTTTCTCGCTCGTTATACCCTTAACGTTGTAAGTGTGTTAGTTTGTCATTCCGCTTGCAATTTCTTCTATATTCATTTGCGTGCCCATTAAATATTTGAAATTCTTATAGAAAGGAAAGTCGATAAGCCATGATTGTCTGTTAGAACTAGGGTTTTGGAGCCAAGTCAAGTCTTACTTTGATGTTAAACTATTAGAAATATCCCTGTTATAATACAATTTAAGCAAATACGTAAGAAAACTATTTTTTATGACAAAATAAGCGCATATATTTCAAAATAATGGCCATTGATACCACAAAATTAGCCTAGAAGCTTAAAAAAAATAAATAGGAGCAACGAGTGTGTAGTCCCCTTAGAAATCAATAGATGCTATCAAGTTTTTAATACGATACATATCTGAATCTGTAAAATCTTTTGACCTAAAACATGTTTTTAATATTTTTAAAGTAACAACTAGTTGTTGAATAGAAGCACGGGGAGCCGTAGCCACCATATAAGCCATATTTAAGACGAAGCATCTCTAAAACTTTAACAGTTTCCATACAAAGGGACCAATAACACAATATGTTGGGCACACCATATTTCGAAAACGTTAAAAGCTATCGAGTTACTTTGCTATAAACAAATTTTTCTATATTAACATCCTTTTTACTCAAAGTTGGTTGGGTAGGTAGAAAGTTATAGTCAATCAAACCCGGCGGTATTATACTTTACACCACAATTTATTTTGTTTTTTTTTTTGCATATTTTTTTATTATTGAATCTTCGCTTAAGCGAACTAACAATAAGTATTCAAATCTTAAGACTAAGTATTTTTCATATGAGCTTTGTGTGATTTTCTGAGGTCGGACCTATATGGGACTCATGAATTGTTTCTTAATATGGATTGCTATTTACATAATTTTACTTAAATTATTGCCAACATTATGATAAATATACTAAAAATTTTGTGAATATATCGTGAGGCAGCATGTCCTGCAATGCTTATTCCGGAAGGAAATTTTCACAGGGTCTATGCAAAAAAAAATATAATGATCATTACCACAAACAAAAGGTTTGGTTCCTGCACCAAAAACGTATCGATGCCAAATTTCATCAAAATATACAAACATCTGCATAAACGCAAAATACCCCTACCACCTATGTAAGTGGTCGCTAAGCAAACGGACCAATTTTATGAAAATTTTTAAACCCTCTATCGACTACTAACCTGGTATAAGATTTCTTTATTACTAGCAAATTACCCTTTACTTCTTAAGGGCAGTTTAATGTGATAACTTAAACAAACAAAGTACAAATAACTAAATGCAAAAGCGTACAATAAGCATAAGAAATTAAATTTGGGTAGTTTTTTTACAAACGTAATACAAAAAGTGCTTTTTGTCCACCCAGTTGACTTCTGGCCTAAATAACGGTCAACAAATTTTTATTTCACATTGCTAGAAAAAAAATATTAAACTAATGACAAAAAGTACCAAAAATGCTGGAAGTACTTTTCGTCTGTTTTGCTGACTTCCCAACTGACTCTGGCTCAAAATCCTTAAATTTTGTATTTAGAGTCATTACCTAAACGTACGCAAAAACAACCAAAAATTGCAAAAAAAAAGTACATTTTGGCCACTTAACTAACTTTCAACCGTAATCTGGCGAAAAAGTCGTTGATTTCAAAAATATTTTTTGTCTTCTTAGATGACTTGCAACCTCAATCCGGGGTAATCCTTAAATATAAAAAAGAAAAAGCAAAAATAGGTAAAAAGTACTTCTTGTCCACTTACCTTATTTTCGACTTCAATCTGGATTAATAGTCCCTGATTTCATGTTGCCAAATACGACACTTTTTAAATTTTGTTTTTATAGAGTAAAGCTTAGGAGATCTTGGTCCAAATTTTACAAAATTCCATTTCAGTGGTATTTATTTATCGGAAGAAGTACCCGCTGTCCGAATTTGAAGGCTTTAGCTTTACACGTCTGGGCTATGCAATTATGAATGGGTTAGTTAATCAGCCAGTCAGTCAATATCGATTATCCTTTATATAATAGGTATATAGAGAATCCTCATATTTTTTAAAAAAAAAGGTAAGATCGGATCGGTGGTTCCCCCAAATAACAATTTTATTACACTTTTGAAAATTTTGTGCCTCGAAACTCTTGTAACCATCGCCATAAAACTTTATAAGAAATATTTTTGTAATATTCATTTTTAATAAAATTTTTTTTCGAATATCGTATACTAAAATAAATAGCGAGTTTTTAATGTGAAGGGTGTGTAAAATTCGAACCAGTAAACAAAACGTTTTTACTTGTTTTTTATTTTTTCTCGACTTGCCTAAACTGAACAATTTGTATTTGTGTTTGCGTCAAAAATTGATTTCTCAAAATCTTTTCAAACAGTTAGAAATATTTGGAAAATAAATAATGAAATAAGTAAATTTAACCAAAAATAAATATTTTCAAAGTATTTTCTTTAACTTAAATAATGGTAACTTAAACTACAAATCCACAGCTCCTTAGTCAGTCAGTTATAACAAAAAATAATCTGATTGAAAAGTTATAATTGATTTTTGAATCTTATTTTTTTTTTGTTCTTATATGTATGTGTATATATTTCAATATCTTTTATTTATAAGTAAAATAACTTTGTTTTTTTCGATAACTTTGTTTTTTTATGCCTTTGATTCTCCTGCTTAAAATTAAATTATCAAATTGCAGTCTTGCACAAGAACTTGTCCTTCCATAACATCGCTGACTGCTGTGCCGACGATGGGCAACTCACAAACAACATCAACCAGGATAGTTAGTGCTGAGGGAGGTAGTGGTTCTGCTGGTATGACTTCTTCATCTTCGGCAACATTTGGTGGTTCAATAAAAAGTCGTGGTAGCAAAGTAAAAGTTTTTGGCCTCTTAGGCCAAAAGAAAACACCAAAAGAGCCGACCACCCCAACAACACCTTCTGAAATTTATTCACCACAAGTTGGTGGCGCATATCCAGCAAATTTGTTTAAAACTGAAACAGCAAGAACAACTACAACCAGAAAAACCAGTCGGAGTGCAGAAATTATTGATGAGAAAACGGATTTGCATCAAAAACATAGCGAAGTTGTACGTCAATTGGATTTTGAACAAATGGAAATTCGTAAGTTTTATTGCTGCTTTTGTTTTGTTTTAATATTTCCTTTCGTAGGTTTTTTGAAATCCTTTACAAACTATAAATGAAAACTTTTATTTCTTTTGTTATTTTTACTTTTGGTTCTTGCACTTTCATCCCATAGAATGCTACAACTTTTCAAACTCAAATTTTAAAACTTATTTCTTGTATTACTTTTGTAATTTTCACCCTTCCACAAACCAAACCAAATTATAAATTGTTTGCAAAAACGATTATATCGAAGGGATTTTATTTCATTTTAACATTGTTACTCATCAATTGGATTTTAAAGTGTTTTTTCGCTGTAAGTGCAGTTGAAAATTAATTATTATTACGGCATATCCTTAATTTCGCAATTATTTAGACATTATTGGAACTGTTTTTGCACTGATTCGTTCTATTTATGTTGATTTATGTTTTGTAATAGCATATGGGAAATTCCACTGTGACAAGTGTGACCATTTTACATACATTTTTTTTATTAAAATTTAATTTTAAAAATTTGTACGTTGAAAAAAAATATAAGTACATACTTCGTTCTCAAGGATGCACAGTGAGTAATTTGACCCATTTTTGGGCAAAAATTAATTTCACCATAACGGCTGGAACGATTTAGTTGATTTTTCTTTGGAAGATTTACTCTCATTTTCCGGAATCAGGCACCCACGCTTTTTAATTTATTAAAGAAACTCAACTTTTAAATTTCTCATCTTACGTCACCGTGAGTGATTTTAAGAATTTTTTTAAAAGTTTTTCGTAATCCTAAATTTGAACAAATTAATTTATATAAGCAAAAACTACATTTATATTTACTCGTAATTTTATTCAGCTTTTAAAATACCCAGAGTGTTTAAGTCTCTTTGTCAAGTGCTTTAAAGCTCTTTTATTAAAATACGTATCGTTTCTGCAAGCACATCAAACTGAAACACAATGCTTTACGGCATTGTCCCATTGTCCCATATATAAAGTATGTTACACGTCTAAACACCTTTCGAACTGAAAAAAACTTACAGCCTTAAAGATTTCTCTGGAGTGATTCAAGCCTTTGTGTCCTATGGTAGCCACCAGGACCAAGGATATTTTGCCATAATTATTCTATCAATGCTTATTACGATTGCTGTAACGCAGAAAAATCCAAATTTTAGTAAACGCTTTAATTTTTTATTTTGTAAACAATAATTTCTTAGCAGCTTTGTTTTTCTTCAGTTTCAATTTTACCTTCAGAGAAGGCATTCTTCAGTTCGCTCCGCACAACAAAGCAAATATCTCAAAAATCGGGGAAAATCGGTGCATGCACATTACAAAGTATGTACGAAACACTTTACTCTACATGTTTTTGATAGTTTTAAAACGGCCCACCCAATAGGGCAAACATTTTTAAAGGTTTTTGAAAATTGATTCTAAAAAATAAAAAAATTTATTTGGGGTTTAATTAAAAAAATCAAGTATTTTTTTACGAAAAACTGCTCCAATGAAACTTATCGTCATTTGTTATATCCTTTTCCCATCCCTTTATTTCACCATATTTTTGTTGATTTCAAAAATGCTTAAAAAATTTGTTAAAACGCTTCTAAAGTTAACACAATGTTACAATGTTTATTCTGCACTTACCTAATTGCTAAAGTATTACAGATTTGACAACCCCCAATCGGCCGATACCTTGTTAAGATTTAAAAAAGGTTCTTAGTAATTTCGTCTGATATGTTTTGTTTATTAATATCTTTAACAAAACCGTTTCAACATATGTCAGTTCTGCTCATAATGGCCCCCAGGAGACTGTAACAATTGTGATCTTTAAAATTTAAGTTTTCGGGAACTTTAACTTTGGGCCATATTGTCAAAAGTTTTTATAGAGAACGCGCAGAATTATTTTTTTAATTTACTAGTTTGTTTTTTCAAAAAGCTATTCTCTCTGCAAGAAACCCAATTTGGAAAATGTGACAGGTGAGCCGTTTTTAATGTAAAGAACTATTAAGTATCTGATAGTTTTAAACTCTTTTCCAGTAAATAAAACTAAAATATGAACAAATTTATTTATATTTCAGTCATAAATACGTTCTTTTAGACTTTAATTCGTCGTTTTTTTTTAAGAAAATGTTTGTTTTTTAATTTAGAGGTGCTTTATGTGGAATTCCTCATATACATTATACAGTGTAACCAACGTAAATTAAAACGAATGGTCTTAATTGGTTATTCTATTTAAATTCTTTATTTTGCAGGTACTTTCAGAGCAACTAGTGAAGCTCTTGATCTGCGAAAGTAGTCTGTGTTTTCTTCTATATTTTACGTTCTTTTTATAATAGTTTTTAGCTAATTCGACAATTATCGAATCACCCACTTAAATCTATGTTACAACATTTCTTAATACTAGTGTGTGTGTGTGTTAATTAGTTCAAAACAATTTGGTTGTTATTGATCTATATTCATTAAATGCAACTTCCGTACTTGAGTCGGCATAAACATAAGTGTGCCAGAATAACAACAACATACAGTACTTTGTAAATATTTTGCAAACTCTATAACAGCTTGTGGTATGCACATTATGCTTACCATGCAATGTGTTGTCTAGTGAATATCAACGATATTGATATTTAATATTCTTTTGTTTACAAATAAATGGAACTGCACATTGTGTTGGCATTGTCGAAGTCATCTCATGCTACAACAGTATTAAACAAAATATGATACTTCCACATAGTTGTATATTGAAAATTTTCTTTTAACACATTAAGGTGATTCATAGGTTTTCAAAGAATATATTTTTGGCTTCCATCCCTTATAAATAACCAAATTCCATAAAAATAAACAAAAGTAAACGCATTATTGTTACCCACTGTAGGTACATCTTGATATTTTCATTAGTTTGCAGTAATCAAAATTTACCTTCTTTTTAAAGTTGTTGAGAATAAAAGATACGAGATTTATTTTCTCCTGTTCTTTACTTGATTTTATAATTAAAATGAGACTAATTGCAATTGAGTTGGCATTGTTTAAAAATCATTTTTTTTCTTTAAAAGAAAATTAGAAAACACTTGAAGTGAACCAGAATAAATTTTGAGTTAATTTAAGTTGTAGCTAAAACTTAACAAATTGATAACCTAATAAGCACAATAAAGAAGTTAGGTTACAAATTTATTTAGGAACGAATTATTAAAACATTAAGCAAGAGGCAAAATTTATTTGCCGGGAATATTACCCAAAACCCCCCTTTTCTTTGCCACGAAGTTATCTTTACGTATTTTGCAAAATACAGAAAAAAATTTTAATGGACAATTTTTTAATCTTTACATCTGTGCAATCCTAAGGCCTCTAATCTTATGATCGGTATATCAGGTATCGAAAAACGCTAAAATTAAGCAAAGCTAGTATTTTAAAAGCAAAAGTCCGTTGCCGGGCCGTAGGCTACAGCAAATCGGTGAATCGGATCCAGTGGATTTCTTTGCATTGCGCCCGGACGAAGGCCGGCTGAACGATAATGAAATAACTCCCAACAATTAAGAAAAATCTCCCAAAGCATTGGGAGTTATTCATAATTAAACAACTCCACAACTTATTTTAGATAAAATTTAAAGTTATTGTATATTTTTTGTTGGAGTAATATAAAAGCTTTTTAAAACGATCACAAAAATTCCTAGCAGAACACTTTTTAAGGGCACATCTATTAAAAGCATAGTTGCAAGTTGTAATTAAAATTAAAAATATAAATATTTTTTTATATTTTTTAAATTTTATTTTCTTATTTTGAACAACTCTTACGAAAAATGTTAATTTGTTGAACAAAATATTTTTTTTTAAACTGAAATAAATTAAGAACAAAATTATTTATTTTACTTAAAAGGAATTTTCCTTGTTATTTATAAACAAGACGTTAAAATTTTAAAATTCAAATCAAATCAATTTAAATAAAATTTTAAATCTTTTTATATTTACACTACCTGAGTTATCATCTGAGTTTCACAACTAAGACTCATTTGTATAGTGTAATAATATGTCTGTTGTTATTATACCCTTCACATAAGTGATAAGGGTATATATAAGTTTAGCATTCCGTTTGTGATTTCTTTTTTATCCATTTGGGACCCCATAAAGTCTATATATTCTGGATTCTTATAGATAGGGAAGCCGATTTAGCGTTGTCCGTCTGTCCGTGTTATGGTTGAAATCAACTTTCCAAAGCCCCCCGATATTGCATAGACCCGTAAGTAGTACCAAAATGTCAGAGATAGTCACGAGAAAATCGGTATTGAAATTCAGCAAAATCGCCCGATAAATGGCCGAGATATAAGCAAAAAGCCAAGACTACCTCCTTTTTTTCAGTCTACAACAACAACAAAGAATATACTTATGTATTTAATAATAAAAAAAAGGAACAAAAAAAGAAAAAAATAGAATAAGTCATGTTGATATTATTGACCAACACCCAAAACGAAAATTTTATTAGTATTAGTATTCATACATATAACAGGGTTGCCATACAAAGCCTAATTTAAACATTTTTAAAATCGCTCCTACGGCTTCCAGGGTTCTCCTACAAAGGTAAAATGTAAGACAGTCCCTTATTAATTTATCCATCCAAACATTTTTGTGGAACATACTTACTCTCTTTCTCCAGCCCCTATCATGGTTGCCATAAAAAATTTTTAAAAATAAGGTAAAAACCGCTACAACTTCCCCGGAGTCGCCCCTAGAGGAAAAAAATGGATCACAGGCCCCCATTAGTTTTCCTCCCAAACATATTCCTAATATATACTTACCCCCTAACTCCACGCCCTAAGGGGGTTGCCATACAATATTTACAAAAATGATATGAAAATGCCCACAACTTCTTCAGAGTTGGCCTTAGAGCAATAAAGTGTACAACTGACCCCCATTAGTTTCCCCTCCAAAACATATTCCTAGAATATTGTTACCCCCTATCTCCACGCCCTAAGGGGGTTGCCATACAAAATTTGTAAAAATTAGGATAAAAACCCCTACAACTTCCCCGTAGTCACCCGTGGAGCGTTAGAAAGCGACACTGACCCCTATTTAAAAATAAAAAATATTTCATAAGTAAAAAAAATGGATAAAAATAAAAAAAGTTTGGAATTTCGAAAGGTCAATGTGAAGGGTATATAAGATTCGGCACAGCCGAATATAGCGCTTTTCCTGTTTGTTAATATTTTTGTCTAATCTCAGCTAAAAATAGAACGCATTCTATTTTCAAACTATTTAAAGTCTGAGGAAATGTAAGTTTTTAAAATAAGCGCATAAGTGCTTGTTGTTGTATAGCCATACACTTTATGCCAGTTTAAGAACTTTTATAATTGGCGGACTAAAACTAATTTTCTTAAAAATATTTAAGTAAATAATCAAAAATATTTATCTTTCACAACATTGAAACCAAATATTTGTATTTTCCAAAAAATAACTTAAATATTTTTTTTTAACAGCAAGCATTAGTTTTTTACCAACTGAGTGCTCTCAGAGGGCTAAAATGTAGGACCGACTACCATTAATGTTTTATTCCCAACATTATTTTGGAAAAAAACCCACCTTTACTTTCAATGAGAGCTCCCATAGAAAACTGAATTTTGTATGAACAAAATCTTTACCACCGATTCCTGCGTGGTATTAACATTTTTTAGAAAAAGCCTTCCTCCTACCTTTGCTCTCCCAGAAGCCTTTCATACAAAGTTCAATTTCTTTTAAAATTGATGGGCCTTGGCATATGTACATATATGTATGTGCATATGTGTATGTATGTAAAGCGTGTGTATTAAACAAATTATGTATGTACATTCATATGAGGTTTTTTTGCTCCAAAAAAAATTAAAAGAAAACTGACCACAATAAAAATATTTTAAAAAATTTTCTTGAATATTAAATATCCTAAACCTTTTTTGTTGAGTAAAGTTTATTTCATATAAAACTATATAATAAACAAAATTAAAATTTTCAAATACCATTTTAAAATATTTTATTGGTTCCAAACCGATTAGAATATTTAAAAACTCCTTTGAAATATTTTGAATAAAATAAAATCTAAAAGTATTTTATTTAAAAGTTTTGAAGTTGAATATATATTTGTCCTAGACAGAATGGAAAAAATAAAATTTTCAACTTTTCATTTTGAATAAATAAATGAAAAACAAGTAAGAGCGCTATTTTCGGCTGTGCCGAATTTCATATACCCTTCACATAGGTCCTTTTATATGCCCAGCCATCTCATCTAGCCAAGATATTTCTCACTGCAAATAGTGTAATAAAAATACTTTTAGCCGGGTTTGAAGTCGATAGCTTTTTTCGTTTTTAAAATAATTAAGCTTAGACAATTCTAGCGTTTATACGTGCGATAGAAATACCATGTAGAAGGTTTAAGGTCGAGAGTTTTAATAGTTTTCGCCATTAATCGTATTAAAAGTTTATTTGTATGGGAGGTTTTTCTCCCCCTACTCTTATTTAATTATATTTTTTCGATAACTATTTGTAGAACATTCGAAGTCGATTGCTCTTATAGTTTCCCGGATAAATCGTGTCAAAAATTTCATAAAAATTGTCCATTTGTATGGGAGCTGCTCTTTCCCTGCTTCTAGAGTGTAGACTCTATTATCCAGTTTCTTCTTTTAGTCGGTAGCTGTTATAGTTTTCGAAAATTTAACAAAAATTGTTGATTTGTAGGCTCGTTGCTCCTATCCAAATAACTTTTCTTCTATTTTAGTTAAAATATTTCTTGTAGAACATTTGAAGTCAATAGATATGCGTATCGAAAATTCCATAAAAATTGTTTACTTGTATAGGAGGTGCCCCTCTCTCTGCTCCTATCCAAATAATTTTTATTCCAAAATTTAGGCATTATTGTTAAATCACTTTTCGTAGAACATTTGAATTCTATAGCTGTTATAGTTTCTTAGACTTAGCGCTTAAAATATTTCACAAAATTTTTTCAATTGTAGGGAAAATACTACTTTCGCTGATCCTATCGAAAAAAAATCCCTTATTTAGGTTCCTATCTTCAAAGTAGCCGTGATAAATTTTGTGGCTGTATTAACTGAGATATATAGGGATTTATGCACCGATTTTGTCCTAAAAAATGTTTTATATTTGTTTTTTGCTTATATCTCAGCCCATAGTGAATCGATTTTACTGATTTTAAATGACGATTGTTTAATGAATATTTTTAATTGTTTGATACTTAAACGTTTTCTGTGCGACTTTATTGGTGTACGGAAACTTAATTTCAACAGGCACACAGATGTACATGGCTATTTCGACTTTCCTATCTATAAGGATCCAGAATACATGTACTTTATGGGGTCTAAAGTGAATATTGTATAAATTAAAAACGGAATGACAAACTGATACATACCCTTGTTACTATGGGAAGGGTATAATAATATAAAGTTTTTGAGAATACAAAATACAAATTTAAACATAATTATTGCTTTCGGTCCCTGACATTTTGTGTTGTAATCACTAATCACTACCAAGTTTTTGCTGAAAACATTTCGCCTACAAACTTTACAAAATGTTTCCGTATTTACTTTATGACGTTTAAAATATTGTAACCTTCTTTCATTTCATACACTCGTACTCGTTTATTTAAATTTAAATGTTAATAATGTGTTTTGCATGACAATCTTGTTAAAGTAAATAAATAAAAATACCCATAATGTGAATATATGTATATGTATTTTTGCCTTGGACTTGCCTATCTTTTACTTTTGTTCCTGGTTGTTGCAATTATAAGTTAATTTTTTTGTTAAAAGAAAATAGAAATTGACTTCAAACTTTTAACAGACAGAAAAAAATCAACCGACAGCGAAAATAATTTTAAAATATTTCTTCAATGTGAAAGCAACATAAAAAACGATAACTACAATAATCGAACTAACAAAGTGACGATACATAAAAAACAACCAGCACCAAAGCCACCAATACAAAAAGCAGAGACAACAACCTTATCAGAAACAACCACTTACAATAGAGTTCAAATTGATCAACAACATCGTCAATTCATAGAAAGTTCATTTTATTTGACTAAAACATTAGATACGTTGGAGTACGTGAATAAAGAAAGAGTGGAGACATGTAAGCAAGAACAAATAAACAAGCCGGTGTTGAGTTATAAAACCAACAAAGCTGATGAAAAACAAGAAACAAAACAAAATAAAGAAAAGGTTGGTAGAGAAACATCCATGGCAACTATTGCGGCTAAAACTACTCCAAAAAAACAAATTCAACAAGAGCACAACAGTAACATGGGATTTGGTAAATTACTTCCAATGCCAACTGGAAATTCCATGAAAACAACAGATCAGCTGCCGGAACCAAAATCTCATCAACCTCTACTACCACACGTCATGCATGAGAGATATGGTAAAAACAAACAATCAGGCAAAAATGTACATATAAATTCAAATATGTATGTATGTACATATGTTCTAACATTCGTTTATATCTACCCATCGCCTTCTACGATCTTTTGTTTTGATTGTTTTGGTTTTAAGTTGGATTTGGACGAAGTACCATTGAAACTACCCAAACTACTGAATACATTTGTATTTACATATGGATGATTGCTCGTTTGTATGCATTAATGAAAGACATTTGGGTAAATGTTGTTCTTAGTTTTTCAGTGATGGTAACCTTTATTAATGAACAGGCGAGTATTGCTAAGCGCATCACTGGAGAACGGATGGACCGGTTTTGCTTATATTTTTCTGAAATTTTTGTTATTTTTTTGTTTTAAATAGATAACAAATCCCAAAGAAATTAAGATATTAGTAGAAAAGGTACAGCAATTTTGACCTTGCTGCACAATTAGCTTTTCCAAATTTTTTCATTCAGATAAGTCGAAAGTGCTGTTATTTTAAATGAAAAAAAAATCAACCAGAATTATTCAAATTTAAATAAGGGAGCTCTGTTCAAAACGTGCCACATTTTTTTTAATTTGCTATTTTGAGTGCAGGGCGCACGTTTACAGGTGACCTTAGTTAATCAGCTGAGTTACGGTATTTCGGATGTGTAATTGTCAAAATTTGCTTATGTTCATGTTTTTTATTTTTTACTAACAACAACCTTAGAATCTCAGAAAAGCTCAAAAGAAGAAGAAAGAATTTGGGAGTTTTTGTTATCTGTTTCTGACATTCGCACATCCATTTCAGTTGTTTTTGCAGAAAGAAAATATTTTTCATTTGATTTCATTTTGTTAGCACACAGTTAAAAAACGTGATGGTAATTTTCGGCATATCGCAGATAGAGGCACTCAAACAAGGCGCATGCATACAGGTGGGAGTATGCATGCGCCTTATTTGAGTGCCTCTAGCTGCGATATGCCGAAAAATGACCATCACACTTTTTCGAACTTAAGTCAAAGTGCATCTAACGTTGATGTTTTTATATGTAAATAATTTTTGAATGCCAGAAACTGGTAGCATTTATCTAAAAAAAGCAGGTAGAAAAAGTGCACTTAAAAAACAAATTTTTACGGGACTTAAAAAAAATAATGAAAAAAAATATTAATTTTGAGCAGTTAAGCCAAAATTGCACAAACAAACGGGTATCAAATCAAAATTCCTGTACACCTTGTTAATGATTGCAAGGAATTGTGGCCACAAATAGTTTAATTTGACTTACAAATCGCACATCAAACAGTCACAACTGAAAATTTATCAGAATTCTTTCTTTTTTTTTAAACAGTTTTCAGTAGTGCGGTTAAGCAACTTTTAACGTTTCGGCGATCGTTATGTTTATCGACAGAAATTGCCGTTTGCAGTAACGGTTAAGTGATTCAATACAAAGACAAGTCGATTTTTATATGTATTTTATTTAAAAAAAAATTGATTGTAAAATAAATATTAACAAAGCGGAAAGCATAATTGTAGTAAAAATAATATAAAATGTACAAAATAATCTTTTGTCGATATGACTAACAACACAAAAATTATTGTCGTTATATTAACGATTGTAAAAATCGCTAAAAAATTTTGCTGTTTACTTAATAACAGCTGACTTAAGCGATAGCAAATATCGTTAAAAAAACCTTTAATGAATCGCAAAATCGGTATATTATAATTATTAACTTGTTTTAACGATGCGAATATCGCTAAAATAAGTTATTGAATCGAAGCATGGATCAAATTCATAACGACTTTTGGGCCGTAAAATTGATTTTAGTATAAAATCAAATTACAAAAATCGTTTTTTTTTTTGGTTCAAATCGATTTTTGGTTATACTAATTTTCCATTCAATTTTCCGTTCTCTAGTTTTTTCGCCCTATTTCGTAAACCGAGTCGATATGAAAAAAGAGTGGTTTTAAAACCGAATAGATCGCAATTTGGTGTTTTGCAAATCACTCGTTTTTACAACCCTACAATATCAGGGTAAAATTCGTTTTAAGCTACAAACCCAGTTTTTAATATAAATTAAGGCAAATTTTAAATAAAGAAAAGGACAAATAGTTCTCAAGCTGAAGTGTATCAGCACAACTCATAAAAAAATATCTGAGCCCGATAGGAAGAAGCTTGAAAGCGGATTTGAATTTAGCGCATTGAAATCTCTGTCGTCCACATATTTTTTTTTAAAGGCGAGAAAATTTTTTTGTTTTTTGCGGACCAGTGTTTTATTTGCCAATAAAAATTTTCGGTTCTGAGCAATGGCCTGCGTCGGTTTATCGCCTGTGTCAGGCATAATTTTCCTTTAATGCTTTATATTTATATTAATCTTAAAACTTTTTAGAATACCCAAAAGTTCTGCAGCGGCATTTGTCAGGGTACATGCTTTAGATGCATAAAAATGCGTTTTTCCCGTTTAAGCATTGCTGACAGTGATGCCAACTCTTGCATCATCAAAAGCACTAAGAGTACATTCAGAGCAAACTTGAGGATAAAAATGCACTAGCTTAAATATTTCTTGTTATTGATGTTAAATAACAAAAAATGCTTGATTTTTATATTGAGATCAGTTGATTTTTATTAAAAAAAATAAACAGAAACATACTTTTAAAACTGTGCACCAGCAAAAAAATACATAAACACAAAAGTATAGGTTCGATTCTACTAACAAAATTTAGTAAAATACTATACTAAGGTTCTTTTTACCCGCTTTTCCCAAACGGGTAATTAACAAAATTTCGGGTATTGTATAACCGAAAAATCATCAAAATAGCAACGCTAATTGCTGACCCTTACTGATTGTTTAACTTGCTTTTTGCTCGTTTATTTTTATATCCACCGTTTTTGCTGCTGTCTATAGAAGGTTGTTATTATTATTTTGACTGCAAGAAACTGATTCAACCGTCAGTGATCTTAGACCATCTAAGACCGGCTCTAATAATAAATGCACGACTTTAATTTTTTTTTTTTGTTGTTCACCCATAACTTAGATTTTTATTGTATGTTGGCATTATATAGCTTTCGTCATACTCTTGAGTCCTATCCGGCATTAAAATAAATGTTCTTTGCATTTTTCTAAAATTGTTTTACCACATATTTTAGTGTGATGTAAGATTTATCTTTCATGAAACCTACCATCGCTCTTCCTGTACAAAAGTATGATAACACCTGTAGTCCAGCAGAAAGATTACGCCACACGCATGATTTCCCATTAGATGATCCAGCTTTTCCATCTTTACACCTCGACCACACACGCGATTTGATATGTTTTAATATAAACAATAACGCCGGCTAGTGTTTAGGAGGTTAGCAAAACGTACATTTCTTTAAATACAAAATAAACAAGTAAGAGCGCTATATTCGGCTGTGCCGAATCTTATATACCCTTCACATTGGTCTTTAAATATACCCAGCCGAGTAATTTTGTACTGCAAATAATATAATAAAAAACCTTGTGCAAGTTTTAAAGTCCATAGAAAAATATACAAAATTTTAACGTTCGTATGAATAATAGAAATAGATGAAGAAGATTTGAGGTCGAAAGTTTTAAAAGTTTTCGACATTATCCATATTTAAAGGTTAATAAAACTTATTAAATGCTCTAGTCCCGCTGCTCTTCTCCAACTTTTTTTCCAAAATGTATAAATTATTTGATTATTACTTTTTGTAGAATATTCGAAGTCGATAGCTGTAAAAGTTTTCCAGAAAAAGCGTAACGAAAATTTTATAAAAATTGTTAATTTGTATGGGAGCTACCCCTTCTTCATCCCCCACCCGAAAATTTTTTTCTTTAAAGCGTAGGCCTTGTGTTCCAATTACTTTTTGTAGAACATTTGATGTGGATATCTGTTATAGTTTCCGAGATATAGCGTAGGCATTCTTGCCTAATTACTTTTTGTAGAACATTTCATTTCGATATCTTTTATAGTTTCCGAGATATAGCGTATCGAATATTTTATAATAATTGTCGATTTGTATGGAAGCTACCCCTTTTTTTGCCCCCACTCAAAAAATTTTTTCTTTAAAGTGTAGGCAATCTTGCCCAATTACTTTTTGTAGAACATTTCATTTCGATATTTTTTATAGTTTCCGAGATATAGCGTATCGAATATTTTATAATAATTGTCGATTTGTATGGGAGCTACCCCTTTTTTTGCCCCCACTCAAAAAAATTTTTCTTTAAAGCGTAGGCATTCTTGCCCAATTACTTTTTGTAGAACATTTCATTTCGATATCTTTTATAGTTTCCGAGATATAGCGTATCGAATATTTTATAGTAATGGTCGATTTGTATGGGAGCTACCCCTTTTTTTGCCCCCACTCAAAAAATTTTTTCTTTAAAGCGTAGGCCTTAGGGTACAATTAATTTTTGTAAAACATTTTAAGTCGATAGCTGTTATAGTTTACGAGATATAGCGTATAAAATATTTCACCAAATTTGTGCAATTGTAGGAAAAATACCCCTTCCCCTGGTCCTATCGGAAAAAACTTTTTCCATTATTTACGTCCTTTGTTTAGGAGTATCCGTGCCAAGTTTTGTGGCAAAAGTGATTATACTTACTGAGATATATAGGGATATATGCACGGATTTTGTCCTAAAAAAATGGGTTACTCTGGGTTTTCGCTTATATCTCGGTCAATAGTAAACCGATTTTGCTGATTTTAAATACCGATTGTTAGCGGGATATTTGTAATCGTTTGACACCATTTACTGATCTGTATCTTTTTATCTGACTCCGGAAACTTGATTTCAACAGACGGACAGACGGACAGACAGACAGACAGACAGACAGACAGACGGACAGACGGACATGGCTATTTCAACTTCCCTATCTATAAGGATCCAGAATATATATACTTTATGGGGTCGCAAATGAATAATAAAGAAATTACAAACGGAATGACAAAGTGATATATACCCTATCACTATGTGAAGGGTATAAAAATATGAAGAGGAATGTTGGTTGCGCTTTCATTTTTATTGTAATAAGCAAATTTTTTTAATTACTTGAATTATACATATAAACAAACATTCGAATTTTTCGCTAATTTCTTTTAATTTTATTTTTTTTGTTGATTTTATTATTTTCTCTCTTTTTTACAAAAAACATATTGAATCTGACAGCTTGTGCTTAAAGATTTTTGCCTAGCAATGTGTTATAACATTTATTGCTAAATATGTATGTATTTTAATACAATTAAATTTGACAGTCGCCACGGCAATACTCATTGCGCGTGTGGTTGGTTGACTAGTTACGTTTGACAAATTTATTTCATATGACAAAACTACAGGTCTTAATAAAAAATTTATGTTTTTCGTCATACTGAGCAAGATGACGTGTACGATCCACTTAAATCGTGGACAAATCTGTTTTATATGAAACAGCTAAAATTTATAGAGCAAAATGTGTATTTTTCGTGATAGGAAGCAACCTTACAATCGAAAGCCCTGGATAGAAAATAATATTAATATAACAAAAAAGCACAAGAATAATAAACTAGTATCGATAAAAGTCTTGTTTTTTTTTTCAATAAAATTTTCCTTTCTTAACTAACGCTAATAAAGTAGTAAAATCTAAAAGTATTAATTTCTTCATTTGAAAATAAATAAGAATTTAGTATAGTATTGAACTTGAGCCTGATAAAGAAAATAAAATTGTCTTCAAACAGATAAACTTAACAGATGAAAATTATTAGCCAATAGGAAAACAATTTTCGTTACTTCACCGATCCAACATACACAGAGTGTTTAACATTTTTGCTCTTCTTGGCATAATCTTTGCTTTTATTATTCTTGATTCGGGCAAAGTTTTTCTCCCCGTATAATTGTTAGGTTACAAATAGTCTCTTTCCCCTTTCGGCTTATTTTTTAAACATTAATGAAAAGTTTTATCACAATAAAAATGTTTGTGATTTTCGTATTGAGGTCCAGTATAAAAAGTAGAGCTGTTTGTGTAGAATTTCATTCAAGATATATTTTTAGTCGGTTTAGGACATTCAACGACACAAAAGCAAATGAACAAAGTAATTTTAAGCTGATCAATTCAATTAATTTATGGTGGGTGCAAACGAGATTTTTGTTTGTTTACGTGAACGCATTTCACCCTTCTCACAAACGATCGTGTAGGGTGCAAAAAAGCATATGGTAGAAAAAAACAACAAACAAAACATATTTGGTACCAATTTTGTTCCATGACTGGAAACACAAAACAAGAAGAAGCATGTAAAAATATGTACCTACATACATACATAATAAATACAATATAACAGACAGAAAGACACACATGTTTAAAACACGTTTCTTACAAGTTCGGTACAATACTTTATCCATCCATCCATCCAACGAACAAAACAAACAACCAGAGAACAGAGGTTTAAAGACATTTCCACAATATTATATTGTTTCCAGTCATAAACCAACAAAACGTTGTTTGTTGTACGATTCTATTTTAAAATTTATTTAACAATTCAGTCGAAGCCGGAACGTAAAATTAAGGGGACGTTAAGTGTAAACGCGTTTTAAGTGAAATAAAAAAAAATAAATAAAAAAGATAATATAAATAAACACGCAACAACAAAAACATTTTTGCGGTCTCACATCAAAAAAAAAAAGAAACAAAAATATTTTAAAATTAGGAAAATTCCCGTATAAAGAAGAAAGTTTGAAAATTAATTAAATTGTAACAAGTTTTTAAAAGAAGTGGATACATGTACATACATATGTATGTATGTATGAATGTACTACGTATTTATTAATATAAATGTCTGCTTTTAGATACATCTACCTATATTATTGGATTTAAAATTAAATAATTATCATTAAATTGAAAGAAGTGAATAAAATTCCCTTATTGGTGTTCAGGCAACAGTACCAAAACAAAATCATTTATAACATCAAGTGAAACATAAAAAAACAAGTAAATAATTCCAAAAAAAACTTTAAATAAAAAGCAACATCAAGAAAAATAATGCTAAGCGATTTTGAGTGAAAAAAGGAAACGAAAAAAATAAAAGCAAACAAACAAAAAAAAGCCACAGGTGGGAACAAAAACCTTTAACGAAATCCAATATAGATGATTTTTTCTCATTTTTTACCAACTTTTATGCGTAACTTTATGTATAAACCATCCTTAATTCGTACTCATCAGTAGCATCTATCCCTCATTGCACAGGCTTTCAAAACTAATTTGACATTTTTCCATTTTTTTTATCAAAACATTAACATTTATTTATGGTCTTATTCATAAACGTACAATAGTGTTTATTAAAGGCTTATTTGACAATTATTCCATATATACTTGTCAAATAAGCCTTTAATAAACACTATTGTACGTTTATGAATAAGACCCTTAAAATTTAAATTTCAAATTATGCAATACCTACAACTAAATACGGATTGACTGGACTAACTACGGATTGCAATGTGCTGCACTCAAAGGGCAGCGTAACAAATAAAGCAGATAAAATTGCAATGCAAAAGTGGTAAAACAGAACAAAATTTATAAAATAAGTTGTTTTCTTTTTTTTCGACAAAAGTTGTATTTAACCAATCGTTTTTTACTGCATATACCTTTAGCTGTTTGCATTACACTCTTGGCACACTTAAAAAATATGGAAATTTAATATGCTACAAAATACACCTAAAACGTCTAAGATTAGCACTCAATTGGGTTGTAAAAACAGACAATCAATTTGATTATATTAACAAGCCAAATTTTTTAAAACGGGGCTTGTGCAGAAAAGAGTATACGCTGGCCGCGTTCTTGGATATCGAAAAAGTCTTTAATAACGTGTCGATAGAGACTATATTGGGAACGCACTGAGGGAAGAAGGGGTTCAGAGCATCCTAATTGGGTAGATATATTCCAGGTTGGCAGCAGGATAATCAACTTGTCTTGTCGCCACTACTGTATATAATGGTGGTAAACGGGATACTCGAAGGGGATAAAGGTAGTGGCTTATGCAGACGACATCATCGTTTTGGTGACTGGGAAACTTTTGTCCACTTCGAACGAGGCGATGCAGAGTGTATTATCCGGAGCAAGTTATTTTCACTGGAAAGTACAAGGTCACAGTCTTTGAGCTGGTGGTGCTTGACATGGCTGAGCTGGTTATCGTCCTGGATGATAAGCTATCTTAAAGGGTAAATACGGAGAAGATGGTTGGGAAGGCTCCTAATAACTAATATGCCTGTGAAAACTTCGTACGGAACAACAAGGGGCTGCAACTGGTTATGGTGAATCTCATATGGTGAAGTGACTTGAAGGGGGACGACATAAGGAAGCTCTTGCCAAAGGCCCAGAGAATAATAAATACCACAGACAGAGCTAGATATCATTCTGAATCTTTCGCAAAAGGGGCAAGGAGCTTGTTTAGGTTTAGTAAGTCTGACATGTGTAAAACAGGATCAGTGGACCCGCCGGCATTTGGGGAAGGGTTGGGGATTGTTGACTCTTGCGTCTCACATTTGACTGACTATAGGGTCACGAAAGTTGACCTTGAGATCTTACCTCAGGAAGTGTTTTTTTATAGGAAAGCACGGAAGGGATCCGACTGGCTTAATGAATGGTGTGTAGTCTTTTTTGATGGATCGGAGATGGAGTTGAGCACTTCGGCTAATGTTTATATAAGGGATACGGGAGTAGGGATGTCATACAAACTTCCGGCTTAGTACAGCGTTTTCCAGGCTGAAATTCTGGCAGTTACAAGGTCCGCGGAATTGATAGGGGAGGACGCGGAAGGAGAAAGAAACATGACAATCTACGCCGATAGTCACGCTTACGTGACGTTGCCGGTAAGAATACTGCTGGAGAACTTGCGAGGAGGAGATTGGCCCGGGATATTAGGCTGAGTTATAAGCCGATAAGGCCACCAGGGGGACTTGGGTAGTGGACAAAGTTTGTCAGTACGGGAGATATAAGCCTGATTGCGGGATCTCTAGGCTTCTGCAACCCAGGCTGGACAGAAAAGGTACTGATCTTCTGCTCAAAGAAAGTAGGAGAGTTCGCCTCCCTACAGCTTTCAGTGTGCCCGTGGATAGTTTATATGTAGGACTGAACCAAACTCAGTTTTCTTTACAAACATTTTAGGTGAATGAAGTGCATGAGGGGGGAATGACCTTCTTTGCCAATGACTTTCCCTCTTTTGTTGTTACATATTTTGTTCGGCCATTTTTCTTAAGTTTTCAAAACATAATCAAAACGCTTATCATTATTATGATGATAATAGAATTAAAAACGTTGCTGCTGATGGAGCTAGAAATTATTATTTTATTAATAAGTTTTAAATTGTTTCTTTTTTAGCAGCACTAACCCCAAAATTCATTAGTCTAAATATTTCAAAGTTAACATTCATTGTTCTTAGATGAGTTTTTGCTGCTTATGGTCTTTGTTTATGTTTTAACCTTTTATGTGATTTTATTTGTTATTATTTTAGTTAAAAACAAAAGTCTTTATCTTTTAAAATAAAAATTAAAGAAACAGAAAAGTTTAAGAAGAAAATATTAAACTCTTTTACACTTTTCTGTTTTGCCAAAAAGTTTTTTTAGCTTGTAGGTAGGTAAACAAACTTCCAAACTGGTGTTTTGCCTCTACAGTATTTTATAAAAAAAATCTTTTGTTATCACGCCAATTGTTGTCTGCATCATACAACACTCCCTGCTACACGATATTGATTAAAACCTCTCTCCACTAGCCAGCCTGTCTATATGAAATAAGGAACATTTTTTTTTGGCAACAACACGAAATAATTTTGTTCATTCGTTTTACTAAATTGACAGAAGTACTGAAATATTTATGAGGCAGATATTGTTTTTTTTTTGGGTTGTAGAGTCAAGCTTTCGGACCTCTTTTTTTTATCAAAGCAATTATGAGGTTTGCTCATGAACACTGTACAATAATCAAGAATTTCCTTAGAACTTGTTTCACTTAATTATCGTTTATAGTTTTACTTTCTGTGCTTCTTCCAAATCAATTTTTTTCCGAAGCATGAGCACTATAATGAAATTATTTTGCAGAATGTATACAAAATAGCGGAGCAAAGCTTAGAGAAGATTGGCCAGTTTGTATTGGGACCGCCGCTTCCCGTGGTCCCATCCAATTTACCCTTTTTTATTTTATGAAAGTTGCAGTGAGCATATAAAGGGTAGTCCAACTAATACCCAACATGTGAATTGTAAATAAAGCAAAAAGTTTTCGAAAAACTTTCATAACAAAATTTTCACTAAATGCTTGCCACGACTTTGGTGGCATAACTGTATCCAATGGTCCATATTTTTATTGACTACGGGGCATAATTGAGGTTCAATGGCATTAATGTGGGGAATTTTTCCATTATATAGCTCTTGAATTGTTCTTAAATTATTGACTTACATAACTTCTATTAAATATTTCCAAATAAAGAAGTCTAACGGTGACGAATTATATGATCGTAATGGCCGATTACTATCGGCACGGTATGAAATAACACGGCCATTGGATTTCTGAAGCAGAAGAGATATTGTCTTGTTGGATGTGTGACAAGTCGCACTATCCTGTTGGAACCACATAATGTCCAGGCCAATATCCGTTTTTGTAAAAGGTTTTAATAGTCCTAAAGCGCTGCTCAATTGTGTACCTCTCTATAGTTGTTTTTTTCAAACACTGAAAGAAATGCCGAATTAGGTTGAGCACAAAATTTGACGTTAAGGTGTGACTCACCATTAACAAAGTGCGTTATGATTGGATGACCCTATACTTTGTGGCTGGTTTAAAATGGAATTTGTTAATTTTTTTTTTTAAATATGGCGTGTCAAAAATTAATAAAATTTTAAGGTTAAATTTAACATGACATAACCGTAACACCAAACCCATAACTATACAAAATCCAATTGAAAACCAATTGGGTACAACTGGAATTCAATTATAGACCAACAGAAATTTCAATGGTTATAGTAATGGCGTTACAGTTATGTCACGTATAAATTAAGCTTTAAGGGCTGTTACCAAGCTGTTACCCAAAAAACATGCTTTTTCGATAATAAGACATTAGCCCAAACTTAAAGTTATGCGATAACATAGTTTTTAGCAAATGAAAGTATTTTGATTTTAATGTTTATTATTGTGTAGAACATAGTATGTCCGGTTCTCAAGACCTGTCACACCATTATCTGTTTTAACCTGAATTTCGACTTCTTAAAACTTCGACACATTTTTTTCAAACTTTTGTTGTTTTTTATCAATTGCTTTAAACTTTTTAATTCAAACCTTTTTTGTTGTTATTTTATTAACTTACCCGCTTGTTTAGACAATGGTTTTTGGACAACCTTTCTAGTTAATGTGAAATGTAAATAAGCGTACGAGGATGTCAAATGACATGCTTGAATAAGCTTCGTCCTCTACCAAGGCGCATTTTTATCAGGTGGGCTCAGTGCTTCAAAAACAACTTTATCGTCATACAAATGTCAAAGACAGATAACAAAAACTCCCAATATTTTTCTTCTTCTTTTTGAGCTTTTTTTAGAATTCTACTGTTGTTGTTTGCAAAAAAAATACATAAAAATAAATAAATTTGGCATTTAAATAACGACATACTGTTCCTTAGCTGATTAACTAAGGCCACCTGATATGCATGCACCTTGCCCTCCACCATACTTCCTACCACTGATCAGCTTTCCTTTTTTTTGCGCCATATGTTTTCTACATAGTTTCCAAAATTTTTTATATTATATTTTCGTGGTGTGTACTGTGTGTATGTGTAATAGCAGTATTTTTGACAACTTGGCTAGAGCTTAGTAACAGCAAAATACATGCTGACTTTCACAGGGAGTTGTTGTTCTAGGAACGAGGTCATCTTATTGTTCCATTTTAGGTTTTGACATAGAAAACACTTTTTTAAAAATATTTTTATTTATTGTTGTTCTTCGTTTTGTCCATAACTTTACCTCTAAGCACACCCTCGTATTTTGAATTTTTACATATAAATTGATTTAAGTAATGTTTGCTCCAAAACTTAATTGAAAATGTCACTTATCTCTGAAGTTAAGAGAAATGGTTTTCAAATATTTTTATTAATTTTTCGCCTTTTTGAAATAAATAAAACACGAAACTAAATAAAAGGTGTGTTTAGCCACAAAAAAGTTACAGGTAATTTGTAGCATTTTTAATGTTAAACAAGCAAGAGCGCTATATTAGGCTGTGCCGAATCTTATATGCCCTTCACATTTGTCTTTTAATATACCCAGTCATCTTTGCTAAACAAGTTCTTTTGTACTGCAAATAATATAAAAAAAAATACTTTGTGCCAGTTTTAAGGTCCATAAAAAACTTTACAAAATTTAAACGTTCGTATGAATAATAGAAATAGATGTAGAAGGTTTGATGTCGAGTGTCTTAAACGTTTTCGACATTATTCGTGTTAAAAGTTTAACAAAAGTTATTAATTATTATAAGATGTTCTAGTCCCCCTTCTCCTCTCTAACTTTTTTTCCAAAATGTATGAATTATTTGATCATTACATTTTGTAGAACATTCGAGGTCGACGAATAGAACCTACCCCTTCCCCTTCCTCTCCCCAAAAAAACTTTTTTTTCAAAGCGTAGGTCTTATTGTTCAATTACTTTTTTTAGAAATATTTAAGCAGGAAACGCATCCAAATCCGCTCGCTCGAAACATTTTGCAGCATAGTGGACACACTCGTCTGAAAAGAAGGGATACTATTTCGCTTACATGAAACTATTGATATTAATTAATTTTATTATGAGAACCTAAGATTTAGTCTAGCACTGGCTGGTCTAATATAAATTAAATAGTTTAAAGATTTGAATACTAATTGTTAGGTTCGCCAAAGGCGAAGATTCAATAATAGAAATATGAAAAAAAATTTAAGTCGACAGCTGCTAAAGTTTCCGAGATATATCGTATCGAAAATTTCATTATAATTGGTAATTTGTATGGGAGCTACCCCTTCCCCTGCCCCAACCCAAAAAACTTTTTTCACGTAAGGTTCTTAGATATGTTGAATTTTTTTGAGAACGAGTAACAAAATACTTATTCCAATAAGCCTGGAAAGACTAAACCGATCATTAAAAAAATTCAGTGCATTATTTGCCAGCATAATATCCTTAACATATGTATGTTCAATTTTGTAAAGACAGAGACACATATGTGGAATAAGCTCCCATCAACAATAGGCTTGGCTTACATATATGAGCACCCAGTCCGACGGATTGACGGACATGCTTTAATCCACTCCGGAAGTAAATGATTCTTAACCGATCAATACAATTCAAGGTGGGTGTCAGACCATGATTTTAGGCGCTACATTCATCTGCACAAACGCGTACTACACCTAGCACGTGCATTTTTTTAATTCATTTTTAAGATTTATAATATCCAAAGTATACATGTATTTTGTATTATGAGCTAAAACTTAGTACCATTAGCAATTCTTTGTAAGACTTCGGAAAAACAAAAAAGTAGCAAACTACTGCTTTTTTCCAAATAAAAATAAAATTTACATAAAAATAAATTTAAAAGCATCAATTGTTGTTCAATTATTGGCTGCTGTTTAAAAAAAAAGAAATAATTTTAAAATAAAAAATCCATTCCATTTAATACCAAATAACAGTTAAAAAAGGCAATTAATTATTTACAATATTTAAGAGAAAGTCGCAAAAAACCTAAATGTTTTTTACTAAAAGAAATCAAATCTGGCACAATACTGTTAATCACACAATTAAAATTGCCATCACAATATAGAATTATAACAGCATATTCGAATAATTATTTATTTATATCACATGGGCGGCAATTACATTTGGCAATTACAATGGATTTTATTGGAATAAATGTTTAATAAATTAAATGTTTTCTTATTTAATAGGAAAGAGATTAAATTTCATCTAAATAAAAATCAAACAAGTAAGCCGACAATTAAGGCACGGCTGGTAAAATACTTTACCGATTTTAAAAGTTTGAATTAGGTCTTTTAAGGCGAGCTATTGCTTATAGTGGTCTAAAATTATGAAGAAACTGAATCAAGGTCTTACAAAAGTAAGAAAAATGTCAAGTTTAAATTGATGTAACTCACTTATAATAATGGAAAATTAAAACACGTGTCTTTTTGCATTTTTGGGGGCCCTAAGTATTTTACAAAATAATATTTTATTAAATTTTCGTTTTAACGAACCGGTATTCAAATGTTTAAAATAAATAGTTAATATTAGTCCAGCCGTGGCAGACTAAAGTTTAAGTTCTTAAACAATTCTAGTGGTTTTATCTCCTCAAACGACCCAGCAAAAACTAACATTGCTTTGTAATGAGTGAAAATTCAAAAAACTCTTACTTATTAGTATTTTAACCCATTATTTTAACATGGCGATGACATTGGAGGCAAGTGATTACCATGCGCGCTTACAAAGAGGGAGTTAAATAAGTACTTACAATGCTCGCTTACAAAGAGGGACTTACATAGCCCATTACTTTATTGGCATTAAAATAACCTTTTTCTGGGGACCCCAGTTAATCATTGTTGCATTTAAAGTTTATTTCGTTGATGTTTTGGTGAAAACTGGCTCTAAATGTTAAGTTAGAAGTCAAACTCAAACTATCTGCCTAAATTTTAGATAAGAAATAACTCATTATCTAACAACTTCTAAGTAATACAGACGGTATGTAATAATAGTTGAAAAGTAAGAAATTTGTGATGCCTAATCACTTCCAAGTTTTCGCCATGTTGTAAGATATTTCGAACGAGCAGATTTGGACATGTTTCCAGCTTGTTTAAGTAATTGTCCTCATAGTTTGGAACTTCGTATTAAACTAGTGGAACTTGTAAATCCTTGCAAATATTGCTGTTTTTTATAAACCAAGGAGCCCCAGTGTTTTGTTTTGACGGCGTTGAGCTTTCTCTGTGGTAGAGGCGGAAGCAAACCCCCATAATTGCATACCGTAGTACCAAATCGGTTTCACAATTCAGATATATGGTATAAGTTTACAATCCAGATGAAGAACAGAGTTCTGCCGATTAGCGAATGAATTTGTGTAGCTTTAAGTTTCATTTCCGCCAACTTCACATCTTTATGTGACTTCCATGTAAGGCGACGATCCAGATAAATGCCAAGATATTTCGTCTTAAATCGTTGAGGCACTATATGGTTGTTAAAAAGGGTTGGAGGGCATGTTTCTTTGTGTAAAGGAGAATCGCTACGTGGGTAAACTTTTGTTCATTAATTTTTATTACCCACAAATTTTTCCATTACTCTACATGTTTTATGTGATGCTGCAGCTGATTCTAGGCCTCTTAAAGTTCTTTATGATTACTGATAAATGCAGAATCATCAGCAAATTCCGACGTTTGTTTAAAATTGTTTGCGGTCATTTCCGCTGCGTTAAGTAAATACAGAATTGGTCCTAGGATACCCCCAGCTCCAGCAGGCGTGCCAGCTCCTATTTTTAGTTTCCTTCTTTGATCATTAACTGTCTACCGGCTATGTATTTTCTAAAAGGTTAAGGAGATTAACTGCCAAGTTTAGCTTAAGAGAGACTTAACAGTACATCTTTTCCTTAAAGCGTTTTCTTATAACTTGTAAAAATCTATAAATTTGTTCGATGGTATTAATGTTAAGTTAATGATTTTGAATGTAGCTGTTGTCATTAAGGATTGGTCTCATCTTATTTTTAGGAAATCTCGACGTAGTTCGTAACAGGCTTACAGCCCTGTAAGGATTCACCTTCGAAGAATTCTTTCCTCGTCACATCTTTCCCAGAATTCCCTCATATTACGCAGATAATTGGTCTAAGGAGTCCAGTCTGGGCCTGCCAAGTGTTGCTTAAGTGATGCTATTCTGCATACCTCCAGCAAAGGAGTTGCAGAAACTTCCTTCGTTATGTAGAATCTAGGTGGACAAACGCTGACAAAATAACGAGGTTACGATTTGATTTTATATAACATTTGGAGAGGCCACCCATCCATTGGAGTTTGATTTTTGATTTGATTATTATAGCCGAGCCACCACATGATCTATCTCTGGGATCTTTTGAATCTTGAAAATAATAGCCATTTATTAAAAAATTAATACTAAATATCATGAGTTTCGGAAATCAATAATACATCAATTTTCTGGTATATTAAAAAATAATTGAGTTTGTTTTTGTGGTGGCGGATGACTTTTGCGTTCCAGAAACAAACCCTGAGGCAGTTTATGGCCTGCAAAAGATCAGAAAATTTTTTTTTGCATCATGCCAGCCATTTTCGCTTTGATCTGCGTAAATTTCTCAACCTAATTCTCAATTGCGGCTTTTAGGCGGTTAAAATTGGGTCCCGTTCGATTCATTTACGCGCACCTCTTATTGTGTTGTTGGCTGGTTAGATTTACGTGTGCTGGTCTGATTAGATTTTAGTGCATTGTCGTGTGATACTGTATTAGTAATTGGCTGTGCTAATGTTGGCATATTTTTAGATGGTATATCTGCCGGCTGGGGTGCTCGCTTAACTAAACCGAACGAGTTGGTCGTAACATGCAACACAACACAAACAAAGAGCAACTCAAAATAACTTTTTCTTGGCAGTTTAAGCACTATACAGGCTCAGGTCATTAAGTTAGCACTTCAGCTATAACTCTGCGGTGCAAAATATATTTAAACCCTTAATTGGGTAGGTTTTCTTCACTCGGTATAAGGGTTCAGGGTACTTTCTTAATGTTTAATAAAGATCTGTCTTTAAAGTCTTTGCCGTACAAACTAGTCTATATATCGTTCGGGTTATCATAAGAATCAGTAGTTTTATATAACAACTTGCAGGCCTTTTGTGTTCTTAAGTTGGTATGTAAAAAAATTTTGAGTTTTACCAATTCCAAAACCGGCATTCACTTGCATTTTGGTTTCATAAATGTTACCATGTTTAATATAAGGCACATATTATTTTCACCGACTAAACCAACGAAAATATTAAGTTGATCGGACCTTAAATGTGAAAAAAGTTAATCAAATCAGATAAGAAATTTGTCAAACTTTGAAAAATGTCTTATGTCAGAGGGCTCCCTTTTGCGACTTAAGCGCCTCAAAACATAATTTCAAATAATAATTTTCTATAACTATATAAATAATTATATAATAATAATTTAATGCCAATCAGGCAAGGCATTCAGCAATGACCGCCCCACTGCACATTAGTATTTTTTTATATATCTAGTCACCTGATCCACCTTATTTCAATAAAATTATTTTGCCATTGTAGTTTTTAAAATTAAAAAATGCATAAAATTTGCCTGTAGATATTGGGGATGATATTCCTCGTTCTTCTATCTAAACAAATTTTTCTTTCAAAATAAACAATTCAAAATCGAACAACCTTGTAGTAGACTTGAAGTCGATAGCTGTCACAATATCCGAGATATTGCGTTTTAAAATTGTTTACTTGCATCTGTCGGAAAAGAAATTTATCAAAAAATTTAATCCTAATAATCAAATTTCTAAGAGTAGTTTTAAATAAAGGTCACATATAATCAAAAACGGTATTTGCACCTTCCACTTCAACTTTTTATACGTATTTGGCACAATTGAACCACATTGACAAATGTCTAAATGTTTGCTGGGTAAAATATAAAAACATCTAATTTTCAAATACATATGTGCGAATGTATATGTATATTTTTCTAAATCCCAAAAGTAAACAATATATTTTATTTACCAAAATAATTAGGGTATTCGCAAGGTAGTCATAAAGTCATATGTCTTAAAAAAATAAAACGAAAAAAAATATGAGCATCCGCTCATAATTAAGTGTGCCATTTTAAATTTGAATCAGCTGCTGAAGAAAACAGAATATTTACAAAAACGAAAGATAAAGTAGATAAAACAAAACAATGTAATGTAGTTTATGAAATTAAATGTAAAGGCAATGATAAACAAAACTGTGATTTAATATATATTGGGACAACAAAAAGATCTTTAGAGACGAGAATGATTGAACACGAAACTGATATCAGAAAAAAGAAAGAGACAACAGCATTATCACAACACATACTGGAATCTGGACATATACCAGACTTTACTAACGTTAAGATATTAGATAAAGAAAACAAAGGAAGAAAAAGATACACTATAGAGAGTCTTCGTATTCAACAGAACATAAACAAAACCATGAACTTAAAAGAAGACACAGACAATATAAGTACAAGTTACAGGATAGCTCTGTTAAAATAGTTTTTAATGTTAAATTTAAAATTTGTGGGAAAAAATTAATATGTATTTGTTTTAAACGTTTTTAATGTTTTTTAATGTTTTTAACTTAATTTACAAAAATTGTATTTGTAAGTATATGTTGTATGTAAAATTGGTGTAAAATTGTAATTATTTAAGTTTTATATTTTTAAATAGACAAACCCTTGATAAAGTCAACATAAAATTGACGAAACGTTGGGTAAATATGTAATAAAAAGTTTTTTATTGACATAGAACGAGATAGGCCAAATTAGCTAAAGACTAAAAGTCAAAACCTAATAAGAAAAATAAGTAATTTCAAAAATATTTCAAAAATAATGAAACGGATTCACCAAAGAGTTTCGGCCGCCCGGCTCAGGCTTCTACTGTTTATGACAAAACAATAAACACAGTTCAAAAAGTTTTATTATTATAGAACTTTTTTCTTTTAAGCACAACAACAATTTTTTTAACCATTTGTAAAATATTAAAACTTTAAGACAATATGACTTGATAGCATACCGTTTGAATACCCCAAATATATGTATGTAAGTTTTAAATTCAGAGAAAAAAGTTAAAATCAACAATTAAATGTACAAAAAACTCACACATCCGAATTGATTTATAAAAACATTATTTAAAGCCAGTCCACCGCACTCCACTGGTTGGATTAAGTTGGTTCTCGTATATTTTTGCTTTAAAATTCTTTGTATCTAAAATAAAAATAATTCATTAATTTAATTATTCCCAGTGAATCGTCATTTTATTAAATATTGTGAAGTTATTAAATAGTGTTGATAAACTAAAAAGCAAAAAAAATCTAATTTAAGCATTTTTTACTTAATAAAATAGTCAATGAAAGTGTTACGAGAATTTCGCTAATCGCAACAAATTCTATTTTTATTTCATTTAATTTTCAAAATAATGTTTGTTTTTGTTTAGTTTCTTATCCATCCCCTCCCTTAGATTTTCAAAATACTTTGCATTTTCAAAAACAAATTTTTATTCTTTAAAAGCCAATTTCGACTTTTCACAAATAATCATTTATTTCTTTAAAGCATTTTTCTATTTTCTTCTTTGAAACTTTTTCTCTTTGACTTCATAACAACTATCGTATATATTTCCTTGCGCAATATAATTGTAATCAAAATTACAACAATGCCAACAACAACAATGGACAAAGAACAGATACAATATTGAGAGACACGTTTTCCGACAGCAATGACTTTGATGACGATTTTCAAAACAATCAAATGGCCACTACATTGACAATGATGATGATGATGATGGGTGCAGGTCATCCTCACTATAAACTTAATAATGATAACTATGATGTTGTTGCCCTTAGAGATTTGTCATCTAGTTCTGATTCACTCTTTACAGACCCACTAACGCCACCCCAAAGTACGACTAGTATAACTGAGCCCGTGGGTGCAACTGCTGAACAATGTTCCATAACTGACGACATTGATGATTATGACGACATCAACGATGATGATTTGGGCAATGACGATGAAATCCCTGTTAACCACGAGGGGTCTGCTAATGGATGCAAGCAACAATTCAATCAAAAGCACATTGGCACATCATCCTATGCATCAACATCAACGACCACAGAATTACCAACATCACTAAGAGAATTAAAGGCCAATACAACCCTAAAAACAAGTGTAACAGAACCTTTTGTAACTGGAAACAAACTGCAACAGCGCCCGCTTAGTGATATAAGCATAACTTCTGGTGATACTTCAGGCATTTTGTCGCCGACTACTGCTAAAGCAATACGCGAATTACAAAAACGTCATCAAGCAGACAAATTATCTTTGCTGTCTGTCGCCAAAACAACGTATTTACACTTGTTGCCGAGTGATACATCGCTTTCAAACGAACCCAGTCTCGAGCTAGAAACTGAAAGTCCTGATGAACAAATGGCTTTACATCTGGGTAAGAAACTGGCCCAAGTACTGAGTGGGAGTAATGGAAGCGGTTCAGACAATACGAATTCTAGTGCGGGTATTGTCGGTAGCACTGCAGGTGCACCTTCTTCGCCAGCACAGGACAATATACAATGTTCCAATGTGACAACGGGCACAACTGAACTGTTTAATATTGCCAAAGCGAAAAGGATTGAACTGCCAAGTTTATCATCACGTTTGGTGGCAACTGTACCATCAACTGCAACTTCTGCCGAGTCACTACAAGCAATCCAAACAATTGGTAAGTGAAAAGTTTTATTACATTTTTACTATGTGTATCTATTAAAGGTTTATTTTTATGATTTAAATTTCATGTACATATACATGTATCCCCACTTTTCATTTGTAACTCGGCAACCGCTTCCCGTTCTCCTCTACAACTAATTCTTCTGCCTACATGTATTGTTGCCAAATTTTTTGAGAAATTTGAAGGTGATAGCTGTTATCGTTTCCGAAATATACGTAGCTTGTAAAAAAATTCATAAAAATTTTAAATTTTTATAGGGGCTGTTCTTCACCCTATATTTTCCAAAATGTATCAGGTATAAAGTTGATAGATTTATTACTTTTGCAGATTAGGGGACGTCAAGGGTTTTACGTGAACACCTACCCGGAGGGCGATAATTCACAGTGCTTTTCACACAGAGTGGAGACAATATGTCTACTTACGCCCCCAGAATGGCTTACCAGACCACCCAGGTTGCAATTCTCTGCCATGACTCTGTGCAAGCCATAACAGACCCCTTGCTGAGGAGTTGGGCTATCTATATCCAAATTGCGTCTTAAGTTTTGATCTCGTCATTTCCAATCAAAACAGATCCGCGCCGACAACACACTTCTCCACACGCTTGTGAAACAGCACCTAACCTTAAGCAAGAAAGATTGTGATTATCATGTCGCACTTTAAACGAATGCGACACCTAGCTCTTTTAATCTGTGGGGCGCACAAGACGGACTCCCGCATATTCACTTTCGTTGTCAGTTGTTTCGCTTGGGAATAACCAAAATCACCAAGTAAGCTCCCAAAAGAGGCCTCATCAATAATCAGTTCATGCACTTGGTAAGCACATGGGGCCAACTTATTCCCGTGGTACCAGATAGGACTCTGGTCAGCCTCGGAAATTTACTTCCGTACAATTCCTATCAATTTCTATTTACGCACAGATAAGGTATTGAAACCCTTTAAGCCTTGTATATCTGTGCCAGTTATTGGTGATGTAACGTGTCACAGCGTCAACAAGGACAACCTACCTCAAGCCAGACCAGTAAGTAAGTAACCACTGATCCTTTTAAACCAAAGACAAATTGTTTTCAATTAAGCCATGTCTGCTAGCCTTCCAGTAAACTGAAAGTTGCTAAGTTGATAGCACGAGAAGGTAGACTTTGGCACTTGCGCTGATGGAAGGTTGCCCGAGGGCCTTCCTCTTCCATCATATAACTTATCAACCGCAGATTAGGAAAATTAAAAACTTTTTACAAAATTTGTGCAATTGTACCGGGAATACCACTTCCTCTGCTCCCTTAAAAAAAATATCTTATTTAGGTCGCCGCCTCGTAGACATATGTGTAAAGCTTTGTGACAACAGTGGCTATAGTTTCTGACATTTATAGGGGCATTGATGGATTTTGTCTTAAAAAAATGGGTTATATTAGGGTTTTGATTTTATTTCGCTACGAAGTGATCCGATCTTGCTGATTTTGAATAGCACCCTGCCTAGGAATATTTCTGATAGTTTGGCATCAAAATCTTCTTCGTCCAATTTTATTTCGCTTTATATCAACAGATAAGGATGGGTATGGCTTTATCGACTTCTCCATTTATAGGGATCCAGAGTATATGTATGTACTTTCTAGGGTCACAAAAGGATATTGCAGAAATTGAAACGGAATGACAAACTAACATATACCCGTATCACTATGTGTAGGGTGTAATAATAAAGATGGAATATAGATCTCTATCTATATTGGTTTATATTTTATATTTCCCTGCTTAATATCTCAAAAAGCAAAAACAAAACAATAATTAAAAAATAATAATTTTTACCCTTTAGTTGAATTCTGACCTCTTCATTGGTAACTGTCCTGAAATTTGCATTCCTCAACTAAAATCCTCAAAAAAGTACCAAAAATGTGAAATTTTTTTTTTGCCTTTTTAGCTGTTTTTGACCTCAATATAGGTGAATAGTAAATCAATCAAACAAATATTAATATAATGGAAACAAACATTTTAATATAGACTTATTGCTTTAGACTCGTATCCAAAACAAAATTTAAATTAACAAAGGTTTTTTTAACGAAATTTTCATACAAAATCAGTATTTAAAATCTACTTTAAATTTAAATTTTTTTTTTCATACGCCCCTGATATTTAAGCAATTTTCCTTAAATATAGTATTTTCTGGTAATTACTTTTACAACAAATGCAACTACAAAATGAATGCAATTCTGTGGACTTTTGATAAAACCAGTTATCTCGACAAAAAAAATTTCCAAGATTTTTGTTGTCAATACAACTGTTGATGACGGATAAATTAGTTGCAGGTCTTACATTTGACCTTTGTCGGTCACCCTGGAAGCTGTGCAAGCGAAAAACTAAAAAAAAAACTAAACTTTGAATGGCAGGCATGTTAGGGAGTGGAGATGAGATGAACATAAGTGTGTTTGGTAAGAAAAAGTTAATTAGAGTCGGTCTAACATTGCACCCGTGTAATGACAACTCCGAGGCAGTTGTAGAGGTTTTTATGTACAAATTTTAGAGAAATATACAGAGGAAGTCGTGGCTGCTGGCTTAAATCTCTGTTAGTTATCCGGCGTTTTTGCAAGTTTACCTGATGTTTTAATACCCCAAGCAGAAAATATCAAGGGGCTTTAGAAATTTGATTTCAATAGATTAACGGACAGACGAACAGAAGGGTATCGCTAAATCGACTTACCTATCTATAAGAACCTAGAAAATATATACTTTATGGGGCCGGAAATGGATATTAAAGAAATTAAAAACGAAATGACCAACTTACTTATACCGTTATTACTAATGTGAGAGTATAAAAACTAATTTCGAAACAGAAGTAAATGGTCACCCTAGATATACATACTTTTTTTGCATAACTAATACGGTCCCTAATTAAATGCATTTCTCTGCATCTCAAAAAGTCTAAGGTTTACAATTTTTCCGTACAAACTTGTATTATTGAAAAAATTAATAGTTTTTTTTTGCTCTCCCGAAAAATTCACTTTTCTCATATAATTGGTTTTGTCAAAAGTTCACAGAATTTAGGAAGAAAAACCTTGACTTCTACACAAAAAATTTATACATGTTTAAGTTCTACACCTTAGACTTACTTAGATTTGCTTATATCTTTAGTATATATAAAGACACTAAGTGAATTTAAGAACATACATATCGTCTACCTAAATGATAAATAACGTAACCTAACTTAAAAAATGTGTATGAAATGTATGAAAATGTTTTGACGTATTGCAACCTAATTGTTCATTCCAGATAAACACGATAAAAATAATATCTTTATAATTAGACAGACACTTAATTTTGAATTTTGGTTGGGTTTTGTTTTGGACATATGAATTTTAAATTTGCGTAAACATATGTTATATGATATAATAAATCGTGATCAACTTAAAAAATAAATTTCGTATTTCACAATACGTTATTTGGCATTTCAAGCACCGATATATTATTTTATGTTAAGATATATGTTTTTTATCGAATTTCTAAAGAGATAATAATAAAACAAATACCCAAAGATTCCTCATATAACAACAGGTAATTAACCTTTTGACAAGAAACAGCTGGGACAGAGGATGTTTTCATGACTACAGAAATTAAAGATAACAAATATAAAATTAAATTATTATAAAATTTGTTTGAAGTATATTTGTAATGTTTAAATTTTATTTTTGATAAACAAACGCAGAACACAATGGGCAATATCAACAAAAAATCTTTTAAAAATATAAACAAAACTTTATAATAATCTTTAAACATTTCTATTATTGACATAGTTTTAAAAGTTTAAGAACGAAAAAAAAACAAATAAATTTAAATCCCAATTGGTATCACCTTACAACTTTACATGATAAGTACATGCATTTTTTAGTACATTCATACATAAGTATATTTGTCTGTACATATACTAAATTAAATGTCTTTATGCATGAATATTTGAATGTCACCCAAAAAAAAAATCTGTAGTTTTCATTTTACATTTACAAAAACACAATGAAAGCTGTTCGTTTTCTTAAGGACTCAATCGTGTTAAACAATGCAAACAAGCTTTAAACGTATAAAATCCATTTTGTTTTATCAAGCAACTTTAATTATGCCAAAACTATTTTTGTTTTGTGAAATTAAAAAGCTTTATTATCACCCTGCCAAAATTGTATAATGCGTGCTTGACAACTAGTTCATTGTACTTAAGAAAAAAAGATTTTTTTGAGTGAAAATCTAGAAAAATTTTTAGGAAAAATACAAAAGTTGTATGCAGTTTTAGGTGAGTTTCGCGGTAAGGCTTATATGGGACCCAATGCTAACGATGACCGATTGTCGCTAAATTTAGGTTTGAGTTTTTCTGTGTAGGTATAGAAGTGCAAAGTAAGCCTCATCGCAGCGCCCTGTGAGAGTCCCAACTATACACATCAGAACGCCCTTTTTCTCCTTGGGCAGCAGATCAGTGCCCCTTTTGTCCACTATTTCCATTACCCAAGTCCTTATCAATAGAAGACCATTCGCGGCCTTACCGGCTTACAACCTAACTCAATATCCCAGGCCGATACCCTTTTCGCCAATTAATTTTCCTTTGGATAACAAGAACGTCTTACAAAACTTACAAACTCGGATATTTTGCATGAAGATACTATAATATTTGTAAAAATTTTTGACTTTTTATATATAATAAAATGCTTCAACTTAACAAATTTTTTTCTTTTTATTCTTTGTTAAGTTCACTACTTATTTTCTTTTTATACCCTTCACATAAGTGAGAGAGGTATATACATACATATAAGTTGTCATTCCATTTGTTATTTCTTTCAAATCCATCTGCGACCCCATAAATTATATATTTTCTTGCCCCGTACTATGTGCAATTTAAGACCGACCCCGATTAATTTTTCCTCCCAAACATTTTTGTGGAATATGCCCCCTATCTCCAGCCCATAACATGGTGGCCAACAAAATTTGGAAGGGTAAAACCCCTACAACTTCTCCGGAGTCACCCCTAGAGGAATAAAATGAATCACAGACACCTCCTTATATCCCTACCAAACATATTCTTAGAACATACTAAGATACCCCCTATTTCCATCAGTTAAGGGGGTTACCATACAAAATTTGATAAAATGATATAAAAACACCTGTAACTTCCTCAGAGTCGGCCTTAGAGAAATAAAGTGTACGACGACCGACTCCAATTATTTTGCGTTTTCAAATATATTTCTAGAATATATGTACTTACCCCTATCTTCATCGCTTAAGGGAGCTGCCATACAAAGTTTGGTAAAGTTGTTATAAATTCTCCCTACAGCCTTAAGGGTGGGTAGGTCTAACGTAGGACTGGCTACTGATTTTGTCATGCAAATATTTTTCTATCATAAACTTATCTCCTATCTCCAACTCCTAAGGGGTTTGCCATAAAAAATTAAAAAAAAGGTAAAAGCCCCCACAACTTCCCCTGATTCGCCTCTAGCGAAATAAAATGTGTCACTAACACCCATAAGCTTTCCCTCTCAAACATATTCCTAAAACAATTTACCCGCTATCCCTATCACTAAAGGGGGTTGCCATACAAAGGTTGCGTAAAATTGTAATAAGTCCCCCTACAGCTGCAAGGGTGCCCGTGAATAAGACGAATGTAGGACTGACCCAAATCATTTTTCCTTGCAAATATTTTTCGCCTATCTTACCCCTATCTTCACGCCCTAATGGGGTCATAATACAAAATTTGAAAAAGAGGGTTATAATACGACACAAATATTTCATAAATAAAAAAATTGATAAAAATAAATAAAGTTCTAATGTTTGGCACAGCCGAATATAACGCTCTTACTTCTTATAAGAAGAATTTGATATTTTCCTTTGATCATGAAAAAAACTTTATTTAATGGCTTTTAGCTGAAAACATCATCTATTTAGCTTGCATGTTATGCAGAAAGGTAAACGGAAATATTTTATTTTGTAAGTTAGGACAAATGCTTTTCGTATTAAAGTCTCTTTGGCAACATTTGACTAACGGTTAAGCATCATACATCTATCAGATAGAATGAAATGCTTTTTTATTATTATACACTACTACCGTTCAAGGAGTACTGATGATGGAAATACGTAGCTGGTTCCGAAAATGCAAGCAAAAATTGGTCTAAAAACAATAAGTTTAACAAAAGTAACATTTTTCTGCGTTTTATGAACGTCTTAGATTGTAATTTTTTACTTTTCTTATTAAAAGTTGAATACAAAGCACTTAAAACAGTTTTAGCTTCTACAGTCAACAATCTACAGCAGGATGTAAATTAAGCAAATGTAATCAAATAAAAGGCAATTTTAATATACATAATTATTTTTCTGTGGACTTAATTTGTATTTCCCGTTTTCTTTTTTCAACATTTCAAGCATTATTTTACCCTCATAAGAAATTATGTATATATATCACCAAAAAGTTTAAAAAAGGGCTTCAAAACTCAAGCAGAAAAATAACGCATAATTTTCCATAAATATATTTTTATCCCAAGAAATACCCTAAAGACAAAATATAACCCTAAATTTAAGGTTAAAACCTCTAATTTGGCAGCAGTGGTGCCTAACAAGAAAGTAGAAAACTCTTTTAACAATTTAACCTTTATGTTTTACAATCCTAAGATAACAAATGTTTCATTTAAGTAGAGTGCAGGTTCAGTAGGGCTGATCTAATTGAAATGGGATCAATTTAAATGTGTAAACTTAGCTTAAGTAGTAAACAGTAACAGATTTTATTAAGTAGTTGGTTTTATAAGGTCCCAAAAATACACCCATTTAAATGCTTAATTTACACACATACATACATATGTATGTAGGTTTTTGTGTGAAAAGTTAAATATTTTAACAGAATAGATTTAAAAAAAGATTAAAGAAAACATTTTCCTTTCTTAACAATCACCCACATTTCACAGTTTAATAAAATATTTAAAAAAAACCAACCTACATACAATCCTACAATACATTCACACAAACACAACTTAACAATCTCTTAACAAATCAGGTACACATGTATGAATATGCCTTTAAATAAAGACGTTTTTGTGTAGAAAAATGTATGTAGTATGTGCGAATGTTTGTCTGTGGATAAGTATACTTTTACAAATGGAATTTTAAATTCACATATCCTTTAAAGGACATACAAAGGCACGTGTAGACTTTTATACCTAAAATATATATGTAAGTAGGTTTTAGAGAATCCATTTATTCGGCGTTTGATTATGTTCGAGCCAATAGTTAACCGATTTTGGTTTTTTTTATTTTGGTCGGTTAATCGATTAAGGGGTTCTTTATAACTCAATTACTCGAACAACCTAATTTATTCGCCCCAAACCTACAATTATTAAATTTTTAAAATTTTATGTATAGCTTTAAAATGGGATTTTTTTCAAATTTTTTGATTTAATTTTGTTAATTCATATATGGATTCTGCGCCAAGAATAAATCAAAGTAGTTTCAGAGCATGATAAAACTTCCCAAAAATATTTTTCTAAATATAAGCTGCATTTAGTACAAGTTCACACCCATGGTCTCATGGATATGGATCCTTTCAGTCCCACCAAATACAGATTATTCACGGTTGTCATAGAATCCAACAGCTGTCGGAATTTTATTTGAAAATTACTAATAAATTTTTCGGTGTCATATATTTTGGTTCATAATTTAATTTTTCTTTTAAAACACCGATTTCAATTAGAGCCCCAAATTTATAATTTGAATATTTGTTGCACAAACGTATTTTTTGGTCGCTTTTTAATTTAAATCCGCAGCTATAGGTTTCCACGACAACCTCGATTACCTTAGACGGAGCTTCACATACAATCGCTAACGCTTAAAGTTGCAAGAAAAAAAATTTTTTGGACTAGCAGAAAGCCTATTGTTTGTTGTGGTGATCGGTACATTTTTCGACATAGCCCCCATACAAATGTCTTCTTGGAACAAGGACTTTGGACTATAAATGTCTTCAATATTACTTTACCTTCTCAAAATTTTGCACACATGCTCTTTCAAATCACTAACTATTATACTAAATGCAAAACTTATTGGTCTATTTTTTTCATATAGCGACCATAAAAATGTGGTGTAGGGTGTTATGTTGTCGGCTGACTGTAAAATTCATACATGTTAAATACAAAAATATGCTTTTACGGCTTTTTGATGTTGCCTTTTAAGGGCCTAAAATCACTTAAATATCTTTTAATTTGAAAAGAAATCAGCATTAGAATTTCAAAATGTTAAACTTTGGTTTTTGAGTTTCACCTAATCTGTGTAATTGGAAAATTGAGAGAGCAATTTTCTCTTTTCTTTTATTTGTCCGAACAAGAACAAAATCTTCTGGAACACACCTAATATGTCTGATTGATGGGCGTTTGTATTGTATTAACACAATAGGGCCATCTGTGGCACCTAAATTTTGAATTTTTGATGGCCCTGTGGATCCTTTTAATCTGTTTCGGCCCTTTCAGCTCAAAAAAAACTAACTGTATTATCTAAATTACGCTGTTAATAATTGGCACACTATTATATATTCAAAAATTTTCTCTCCGCGGAAACTTCTCACAAGTTACAGAACAGAGGAGCAGTAAATTTTTTTCTTTCTGTTTTGAACAATTCTCTTATTTATAACAAAACTCCTTCCTTTTATTTGTAAATGTGTCTTGTTTCATTTTGGATGGATTCGAAAAATGTTTTTGGTCTGTGAAAAGTTAATTTTAACAGGCAGATTTACTAACGTATCTAATTCGACTTTATTCGAGCTATTCTTTAATCGCATTCTGTAATTTTTCTTACTCGAACGATTAATCGACTGAAAATTGTTAGATTAATCGAGCAAATATAGTGGATACTCAAGTATATACGTTACATAATTGTTTAAACCTTTAAAGTTAAAAATTAAATGCTTCAAAATAAATAGGGAGTAAGTTGCAAAAAAAAAACATTAAAAGGATAAATAAGTTGAAAAAAGCTCTCATGCTGATTGCTGATTAAAAAAACACACTTAATAAAGGTAATATCTTTACCGTAATGTTGTTCCTTTTAACTTTTGTTTATTTAGGGAATGTGTACGAATGAACATACATACATATATCAGAGTATTAACTCAATAAGTTAAATATTACCTAATTGAACAATAATACATTGTTACAATATTTTCTTTTCATTTTCTGATTTCTCTTACATATCAGTTAACTATTAAGCACCAAACGCTAAATTATTACAGTAAAATGTAAACCTAATGTAGCACTAGGCAAATATTTAAAGAAATTAACATAGTCCTGAGGGAACTTTTTTGAAAGTAACGATAATATTGGGTATGGGAAAGTTAGATGGAAAGGAGGAGAGGTCAAAGAAAGGCTTTAAGTTATGCTGGACACACACACACCTAAGCTAGCGATTGGAAAATAATTCGGTGGGAGAAGTTCACTGGAACTCAATAATGGTACATCAATTCGATATAATTTCTACATGTACTGCAATCGCTGTAAGTAAGTTTGATAACTCCGTCAGCTTTCTCCTTACCTTGATCAGTTCAGGCTTCTTCCCGTCTTGAAATCCCCTTAGCCCTATTCTAATACTGATCGCCCAAGAGGATTCTTGTCATTCTGCCAACCGTCTCGTTATTCTACAGCGACCTGTGGGAAGTTTTCGACCTTTGTCGCAGCAAATGGCTTAATGCGATTTAGGACAACTTTCTTTCGTTCTCTAGCCCAAAATTGATTATTCGTCGTTCATTTCCGACCACCCTCTTTATGTGGACCTGGTCATATTCCGAGTAATCACTAATCATCCTCTCGCACTGCAACACTATTCTAGATTTTGTGTTAACGAATATAATTGCTTTTACCGATGCTTGGCTATCTATGCAGATGTTTACGTCCGTTGGACCTGCGTATTCCCTAAGCCAGGACAGCGATTTCAAGACTGTGCGATCCTTCACTTGTCGAAAGATCTCCGAAGATTTAACAATGATCCCCAGTCCCGTTTTTCGCCAAAAATAATACTAAGTTATTGACTTTAAACCTTTCATGATGAAATTTGGGAGAAAAAACTAAATTTGATTGGATTATCGACTTAAAACCAAATCAAATCTTTGCATTAGACTCGAATCGAAATTTACTCGATCGATCAAATTGTCAATGCCTTTAACGTTGGAACAATAGGAACTTTTTTAATTTGCAATTAAATGTGACGATTTGGTGTGATAGAATTATTATTGTTTAAGAATAAATGTAACAGTATACCATCTTTATAACTTTTATTTAAGAATCATTTTGATTTCATATATCGAGATACATACATTACACTATTTTCATTCAAAAAGAAGATACACGTTTTTGAACGTGCCAACCGTTTTTAATATCCATTTAATAAATTTTCTTCTATAATAAAAATTACTAAAGAAAGATGAAAATTTTTCTAAAATGTGTTTCATTAATAAATTTAATTACTTTTATTAAGTTGAAGGCATTTAAAACCGTCTGAGCTGTTTTGAATTTAAATTACATTTTAAAACATTAATTATTAAAGAAAGACTGGACTAACGATGATGGCATAGTATCTCGCACAATTCACCTAAACTACAAACAGTTAATCATTAAATTATTCTGGAGGGTACAACCTCCTGCACATCACTCATCAAATTATCGCCAAAACCCGTTGTATAATGACCGTTTTAAAACAATGATAACAACTAAAAAAAGAAACAAATTTTTATGAACGTTATAACAATTTGTAAACAAACAAAAGGAAATTTTTAAACACTTCGTCCCTTAAATAATTAAAAAATTTTTTTTGGATAAATAACGCAAATGGTTTAAATGTATATATTAACAACATAAACAAAAAAGAAAACAACTTCAGCCTCTAATCCATGAAATATCAAAAAAAGGCTACATGCGCATGTAGATTCGTCGTAATTAGGAGTTTTTCTCAGGAGTTACCGTCCCGAAAGTTCAAGGGAAATTCATCAATTCTCGCTTTCCCGGGAGTTTTGTGCAGAAATCCCTGAATTAACAAAACTGCACACTACAAGCAAAAATTTAACTTAATCACAAAAAAAATATTATTTTTATGTAAATTAAAACATTGTTTATTAAATATGTAACAAAATTGGATTTTTCTTTATAAAGGCTTTCCCGCTTGTGTCATTCTATAGTGATTGAAATGTATTTTAAAACAAAGAAGGGTGAATTCCAAATTTTTTGTTTTAGATATTGGTACAACCTATACATTTTTTCCAATTTTTAGAGCGGGATCCCCGAGATTTCCGAGAAATTAGTTTATACTTTTCTATTTACCACTTCGCTTTAAAATAGTCCTAGTAGTTTTATGATGACGTCAATTTAACGTCAGAACCAAAGCACATTCAACCAGGTTATATTAAGAGCCCAGCTGATTAAAATTAATTTGACATTTTCACGTTATAAAAATTCAATTTTATATGAAATTTTTATTTTTTCTGACATTCTACTGTTTAAACACAAAAAGGAAATGCAGAGGGCGAAATTTTTGAACTCGCCTTGGGTTTACCTTGTTGAATGTGCCTTGGTCGGAGCTACATGTACATGTAGATTTATACATTTCGTATACTGCTGGCTTATGAAAACATACAAAAAAAATTTAACAATGATTAAAAACAGAAAATATGAAAAATTAAGATGCTACGTGTAGGTATTTGAATTTCAACAAACATATTGCTGTCCAGTTGAATCAAGAAGATATCATTTGAAACAAGCAGGTTTTTCGGCTGAAATTCTGCAAAACCCAAAAAAAAAAAATGCATGAACAGTCAAAAAATATGAATAATTAATTTAATGTGTTTTTATTTGCATCCATCTTTCAAAATTCTGGAACATTATTATTTTGATGATTTATAATAACACGTACCCAATTAAGTGTTTTCTTAAACTTAGTAATGCGAGTTGTGGTACCATAAAAGATCCTTAATGCATATACCTAGAGGCAGCAGCCGCTTCGGTTTTGATAACCAGAATGCTTTTGGTTGTAGTAAAAAATTCTCTTGGCTTCAGTTAATAAATTCTGGCTCGTTAGTTAAATACTGTTACGTTTTTTCCTCTTCAAAATGTTGGTTTTTTAAATTTAATTAACAAAGAAACGTTCGCGAAAAACCTCGTTCTTAAAACAAAACTGTATTAATGGTTAGGTTAGGTTGAAAGAAGGAGTCTTTAAAAACCTCAAGTCCCGTAGCACATACACCTAAGTCTGAGATCGGGGGAGAAGTTCACAAAAATTCTGGGATGCGAATAAATTCCCTCGACCCCACCCAATCCACATCTTTCCAGTGACCTACTTTGAGCAAAATTAATAATACAAGTATAAGACACAGATACTTACACAACTTTATTAAAACAAAGATAATGACGTGTGTAAGGCATCCACAACCCGATGTTACGGTAAGACCTTTAAATTCTTGTATATCATCCCTGGCAAAATTATTTAGTGAAACTTTACGTTTGGTTTGCCCCAAAAATATCGGTTTCGGTTTGGTTGTAATCAATATTCAGAAATAATTACTTTTAAAGCTAAATTTTATTGCTTTAGAAAAAATATTTGCTTTAAACAACTTCTTAGGAATTTTTTGTTATTCTGTTGGGGTTGACCTGCTTCCAAGCACTTCGGTCTTTTGTATGCTCACTTAATTTCTTTAGACCAAGGATTTGCATATCTTCATCCACTTAATCTTTTTACCTAGGTTTTGATCTTCTCATCTGCGCTTTCCGCGGCATTTGTGTCGATTCGATTGTCATAACACATCCAGCCAAATACTGTTTTTTAAAAGTACTTTACTACGTTCAACAAGACAAGTCGGGCCAAAGAAAAATGTTTCTCCCGAAAACCCTCAGCCGCGCTGATTAATTTAGTTCTTCTAGTTCCTGAACTGTCTGTTTAGCCAAAAGTAGCATCTTTTTGCCAGCACGGGCTTTCGCTTTATTTAAATACTGACATTATTTCTGTTGATGGCGGTGTAATTGCCAGTTTTTAAAGTTGTACCTTTCCGTCATCGCGACGATTGCCATGCAGCTGCAAGCATAAGTTTAGTCTTTTTCTTGTTCACCATCAGAACCATCTTTGCCGATTCCTTCCCTATTCTGGAAGTAGCACCAGTTACCTTTCGATCTATTGACGATATCAGTGTCATCCGCATATACAAGAAGAGTGTGGAATTAGTTGTTTATTGTGCCTGTTTTATTGATCTCTGCTTTTTATTAAACTTTCTTTATTAGTATGTTGAAGAAGTGGCACTTTTAGCTTTTCACTTCCCATTTTCAATGAGGATCTAGTGTCACTTACAAGGCACAGCGTACAGGTTTTTTAGGATGCTATACACACACAGAAAGAAAACTCACTTTCTAAAATCAAGAATTTTATTCTTGAATTTATCCAAAAACTTTCTTGAAATTTTTAAGTACGGTCCTTACTTACATTTTCTTAAATCAAGCGTTTTCGGATTGCTTCAACAAATCAAGCAGAAAAAAGCTTGTTGTTTTAATATATTATTTTACATTTGAAAACAAAGTGTCTCGGTGGCCTAGAGGTAACGCGCTTGTACTGCAGGGTAGAAATCCCTGGTTCGAATCGCAGCTTCGGTAAATACTAGAGGTCTGCTTGACTACACCCAAATGCCGTTTAAATACATTCGTTTGTTTTTCAACAACATAGTGTTTTTCAATCAATGTTAAACAAACTAAATGAATGAACCCACAAGCAAAAGCAAATAAAAAACAACTTCAATCGAAAACAAAATATTACCCATACATTCATATAAATAAATACTGAATAGAATGTGTAAATATTGTTGTATGATTGGTGTAAAAAATTATTATTCAGTGCATTCATTTGTGTTTGCAAATTTGTCGTTATTGTTGTTGTTAAACATTCATTAACTCGAAAAAACACCTGAATGTTTTTATAAAAACTCTAACTGTAATGAGACTTTGCTATGTTTTTGTATTTTCAAGTGTGTTTTATACACATTCAAAACGAAAACTGTAAAATGAATGTGTTCTTCTTGTATCATTGAGTGTAACACACAATACATTCTTTCTTGTGTTGTTACTGGCTTAACTTTATTTATTTCCCATAGAATGAAAAATGTTTGAATGAATATTGTTTTTGTAGTGTATAGGCAATTAAATGAATATAGTCATGCAGATGTCTAGTAAATACAAAAAATTAATTTTTTAAATTATAAATTTTAAGTATCTATTAAACAAAAATGAGATAAAAAATTCTTCTTCTTCTTTAATAAAGCTCCATAAGTCAAAAAAATGACATTTCACTTTCGAATTAATCCAGTTTACGGCTTAAATCAATCTTTTTCACGCTTACATCAAGTACGGTTCCGAACTTAAATCAATCCTTTGTTGGCTTAATTGTGGCTAAAAGTAAGAAATTCGAACTTGAAAAATTTTACTTGGAGTAAGAAATTTCTTACTTGATTTAAGAAAAACCGTACTCACCGTACTTTTGACACCGCTATGGCTTGATTTAAGTAAAGTTTTCTTAGATAATTTTTTGGGTGCAGATATAGTTTCAAACCATTTTTCTTCTATCGGCGTGTGACAGGCGTATGCTTTTCATTAGCCTTTTTTAGAACTTAATGGATATGGCACATAAGGTCTATGATACAGCTTTGACTTAATCTATGTTTGGAGGTAGACAATCAACTTGATCAAATATGATTGGTTGCAAATTGTTCTCTTTACGCGAAAATAAATTGCTAACAAGCTAAGGAAATGTTTTCTTTAGCCCCTTAGCACACTCGATGTTTTGGTCGCTTTGTTCCCATTTTTATCTCAATGTAAAGATATTTCAGTAGGCGAGATTCTTGTCTGACGTTTGCGTACTGAAAAAAATTTATTTCGGCATTTCTGTTTCAATATACCCCAATCTTCTCGTATAGCCCTCTTTCCGATCCTGCCCCCCCTAAACCAACTTTATCACTTCAACATACTTAGCTTGAGTGTCCATAGTCGCGAATGTCGCTTTTTTACCACATCTTAGCTTCTGTGATGGCCTTTCCCTTGTCGTTATACAATTCGTTCCTTTCGGACTGCTTTTTATTACCCCTTTTTGCCTTGGCGGCTTTTATCATTGAGTTGTATTTATATATGTATGTAGCCATGCCGTTTTGTCTTGATACATACGTACTTTGCAACTCTAAACCGAGTGTGTTACTTTGCTGTTACAAGGTAGGAATCCGAATCTTCATTTGTATTTTGAAAAAACCCTACATACAACAAGGTGGAAACATGTCCTCCTTCTATCATAACATGATCGATTTTATTATCTGCTATTACATCAGCTTAGATGCATATCGCATTTTGGGTATCTCGATGTTCAAGCTTGGTGCTGCTTATAACAATATTTGTGACAACAACGAAATCGATCGTAATCGGAAGTGTCGCCATAAGGGCTCAACTTACCGACGGTCATATCATAGAGTTTCTCCCAGCTTTTTTATGATACTTCCTGGATGACACCAGCCCTTCAAAAGAGGTATTTGGCCTATGTAGCGTTTGTACATTCCAAGTGCATATCTGGATATCATGAATTGTTAAACGTTTGCAGTGGCCGTTAACATTATGAGAAATCTGTTCATCTCCGTTTATTTATATTTGTTTACTTTTCATTGACGGATTTTTTTTAAAGGGTTACAAGCTCAAATCCAACCTCTTAACCGGGGGGAAGGTTTTGCAGCTCACACGTTAGTCGTCACTTTGGTGGTTGACAAGACAATGTTACCCAGGAGCTACTACGTGGAGGTCTGTAAGACGTTTTGAGATGCTGATAATAAGGATCGCACTGGTTGAACTAAGCAGTAACTTTACCTTATGGTATACAACCCCATAAACTTCTAATGTTCTATATAGCCGATTGTAATATTTAAAGCTGTTTGAGGATCTTTTACTGTCGTGTCTATTGTTGTTTTTTCTCTTATTATATCCTTTTTATGTTAAAAGAAATTTGTGTTTAGCACGTAAATGTTTATTTATTTTTCGTGAATTTTTTATGGTTATGCACGCAAATACTTATCTTTGTACATTTTGGAAAAGGAAACTTCTTATTCCAGACAGATGCAAAATACCTTTTTTGTTGTGCTGCTGCTTTTGTTATTTTTGTTCTTGGACATGTTTTTAGATTTGACCATGTTTATTGTTAATTTTTAATTAAATCAACTTGTTTAGAATACATGGCAGAAAAGCGTACATACATACTTGTAAAAATAAACGATGCTCAAGGGATTTTCTGGCATGTGCCTGTGCGTCCTATAGGCTTATTTGTAGCACTGTTTGTTTAAACAGTCCACAGGCAACGCAGTCTATTTGGCGAACGATTTGTTTACGTAACCTACACAATATTGTGGCATTACAAGTTAATGCCAGTATTTATAGGTACAAATTCCAAAAATATTTATAAACACATAATTGACTCTGAAACGTTGCCATTTTTCAAATGATGTTTACAAGTGAACCCCAACTCCTTTTCACGTGTGTACGTGTGCTCTACATACAACGATTATTATCATTGTGGGTGGCAAAGTTTTGAGGCAATGTTTGTGTATGTATGTATGTATGTATGTATGTATGTATGTATGTATGTATGTATGTATGTATGTATGTATGTATGTATGTATGTAAGTATGTATGTATGTAAGTATGTATGTATGTATGTATGTATGTATGTATGTATGTATGTATGTATGTATGTATGTATGTATGTAAGTATGTATGTATGTAAGTATGTATGTATGTATGTATGTATGTATGTATGTATGTATGTATGTATGTATGTATGTATGTAAGTATGTATGTATGTAAGTATGTATGTATGTATGTATGTATGTATGTATGTAAGTATGTATGTATGTAAGTATGTATGTATGTAAGTATGTATGTATGTATGTATGTATGTATGTATGTATGTATGTATGTATGTATGTATGTATGTATGTATGTATGTATGTATGTATGTATGTATGTATGTATGTAAGTATGTATGTATGTATGTATGTATGTATGTATGTATGTATGTATGTATGTATGTATGTATGTATGTATGTATGTATGTATGTATGTATGTATGTATGTATGTATGTATGTATGTATGTATGTATGTAAGTATGTATGTATGTAAGTATGTATGTATGTATGTATGTATGTATGTATGTATGTATGTATGTATGTATGTATGTATGTATGTATGTATGTATGTATGTATGTATGTATGTATGTATGTATGTATGTATGTATGTAAGTATGTATGTATGTATGTATGTATGTATGTATGTATGTATGTATGTATGTATGTATGTATGTATGTAAGTATGTATGTATGTAAGTATGTATGTATGTATGTATGTATGTATGTATGTATGTATGTATGTATGTATGTATGTTGTATGTATGTGTGTATGTATGTATGTATGTATGTATGTATGTATGTATGTATGTATGTAAGTATGTATGTATGTATGTATGAATGTATGTATGTATGTATGTATGTATGTATGTATGTATGTATGTATGTATGTATGTATGTATGTATGTATGTATGTTGTATGTATGTGTGTATGTTGTATGTATGTATGTATGTATGTATGTATGTATGTATATAAGTGCGTATGCTTTATTTGGCAAATTTTGATATTAGCGTCACTTTTAATATTTTATGGCAGTTAGCTTTAAGTATTTAATTTTTATGTAAAAAAAAAAAGAGGAGCATTTTTAATGTCTTATTTTTAAATTTAAAAACTAATCTCTTGGACTTTCTGTATAATTCAACACACCTTCGGCGGTTTGGGATATCATTTGGTTCCGCTTTTATTTTCTTGTTTAACTTCATTAGACAACGCTGCAAGACGTAATAACCATTTTAAAATATGTGCGTATGTATGTCCTGCGGATAAACATAAAAAATATTAAAAAAAATATATTTTATAAGGTTTTTTAAATAATATTATGCGAACTTAATGGTTTATAAGTTAGAAAAAAATGTTGAATCCAAATAGATAAACTTTTAACTTGCTAAATTAAAGTTTTCAACTTGTTTAATGGTCAATATAGTTTTCTTTGAAACTTTGTTTGTGTTTTCAAACACTCAAACCACTTCAACAAAAAATGTGGGTAAAAATGAAATAACACACATTGGGCCTTTAAAAATTACATACAAGGAAAATATTAAATATTTGAGATATTTTTTGAAGCTTTTAAGTTCAGATGTTTATTGATGTTGTCAGTTAAAAAAAGCCAGTGTTCTTAATTAAATAGTGAACGGATGGATGTCTTGGGCAAGTATTAATATGAGCAAAAATATTTGTAGTATGTGAAAAAAATTTTAAAAAACAATATTGTAGAAGCTTTAAGGACTAGAAGTAAAGCAGTTATCAAAATATTTTGTATCATAAATTTTAAAAAAACGGTTCGTTCGTGTGAGGCTTCCTCTCCCCTTGATTTTATTCAACTAAATTTGTTCCAAAGCGTAGGCATTTTTGTAAAATTACTTTGTAGCAAATTTGTATTTTATAGCTGTAAAGTTCCCAAAGTATAGCGCATAACTTTTTTTAGCTTATTTGTATGGAACTGCCACTTTTTCTTCTCCTATTCAACTATTTTTTTAATAATAATACAACAATTTGATAATACCTACTTGAACAATTATTTTCTAACGAATTTGAAATCGATAGCTGTAATAACTTCCAAGATATAGGGAATCAAAAACTTCATAACACTTGTTTCCTTATTAAGGCGCTACCGCTTCCCCGTAGACAACTTTATTTCAAAATGGCGGCATTGTTGCAAAATTGCCTTGTAGTAAACTTTGAGTCGATAGCTGTTTTAGTTTTCGAGATATGACGCATCAAATATTTCATATAAACTGTTCATTTTTGTGGGGGCTTTTGCTCCCTTTTGGCTCCCATCCCAAAAGATTATCCCCCAAGTTAGCTCGCCGTATTCAAAATATCTTTTCTAAGTTATTGGTAACAGGAATATTTCTTATAGTTTGACACCAAAACTGCTCCGTTCTATTTGACTTTTTTCAACAACGGGATGACAAACTAGTGTATACCCTAATCACTGTGTGAGGGTGTAAAGTGAACAGCGAACAAATCACATGTACTGTTCACAATGTCCATTATTATACATATGTTCATTCAAAAAAGCCGTCAATAAATCTTCAAAAATTTTTATGAATAAAGCCCTAATTCAAATAAGTAAGAGTGCTATATTCGACTGTCAAGTCTTAGACACCCCTCACATTGGCCTTTGGAACCCCTACCTATTATTCTTTTTATTAACTTTTTTAATTGATTTCAAATTTTTAAATAGGGGTTGGTGTCATATTTTAACGCTCTTAGGGTAACTAGGGAAGTTGTAGGAGTTTTTACCCTAATTTTTTCAAATATTAAATGGCAACCCCCTTAGAGGATGGATTTAGGGGGTATGTTCATGGAAAATGTTTGCAAGGAAAAATGAGTTGGGGTCAGTCCTACATTTGACTTATCTATGGGCACCCTGGAAGATGTAGGGGGGATTTATTACAATTTTGCAAATTTAGAAGATGGAGATAGGGCATGAGTATATTCTAGGGATAAATTTGGAAGGGGAAACTAATTAAGGTCTGGGATAAATTTTCTTTTTTTAGGGCGACTCCGGGGTATTTACCCTATTTTTTTTCGAATTTTGTATGGAAACCATGTTAGAGGCTAGAGATAGAGGGTAAGTAGGTTCCACAAAACTGTTTGGGAGGAAAAGTTAACTGCGGGTGGTCTTACACTTTACATTTGTAGGAACACCTTGGAAGCGATTTTAAAAAAAGATTTAAAAACTTTAACTTTGTATGGCAACCCTGTTGTTGGGAGTGGACAAGGTGTAAGAATGTTCTACTAAAATATTCGTGGGGAGAAATTAATGGTAAGTGGTCTTACATTGCACATTGTACGGGGCAACTCTGAGCCAGTTGTAGAGGTTTCTATGTACAAATCGTAGAGAAATAAACAGAGATAGTCTTGGTTTTAAGCTTATATCTTGATCAATTATCGGGTGCTTTTGCTGGATTTCAAAAGCGTTTTACTCGCAGATATTTCTGATAATTTGATACAACATTAGGTGTTAATGCGGCATCAGGGGACTTCAAAATGTTGATTTCAACCATAACACGGCCAGACGGACATCGCTAAATCGACATCCCTACCCATAAGGACCAAGAAAATATATACCTTATAAGGTATCAGATGGATATGAAAGAAATTACAAACGAAATCACAAACTTATATACACTTTTATCACTTATGTGAAGGGTATAAAAAGAATATTCAATCTGCAAAAGCGTTATTAATTACTGAAAACATTCTAAACATTGAGTTTTTTCTGTTCTTCAACAAAGTAAATTAGAAAAAAATTTAAATATCATTTAATACAAAAAACAGAAAATACATTTAAGTGATGGAGTTACTAAATAAATTAATGAAGTTTGTCTTACTTTGAACATCGCTTTTCAACTCTCTTGCACGTTTTATTTTGAATTTTTGCTTAATTAAAAGTTTCTTATCCTTTAAAACCATTGACCCGTTTATGAATTGTCATCACAATTAACACCTGCAAAAATATTAATTATTACACGATACTATATTTGAAGGTGCGCGATAAATTATAAAATTTTATGAGCAAAAGAAAAGAAAAAACTTTGTACATTTTATGTCTACAAATTTATATTTATGTAAGTGGGTAAGTCGGCAGAAAGGTAACCTATTAGTGATTTTAATAATAATTTTGTTGTATTTTGGTAACTTTTGCCAAACTTATATCAAAGTGCCTAAATAATGTTTTAAAGTTCATTGTAAATTGGTAAATGCTATTATTAAACATGTATTTATTTAATAAATTTTAAATATTCCACATTTAAAACACGTTTCTTAGCAATCCTTCTTTCTACCACAACGACCAACACGCTTAAAGTTTTCACGCACCAAATAATATCTTTATATCAAAGAACGTTTTCTTTATGAGTATGCAAGATATTATGCAGGTTTCCTTTTAGTTTTTCCTTAATTCTATTGTTCCTCTTCTTTATGTTTCAGCATCACCGAACACTACGTCAGCTTCAACAACAACGGAAACTCAATCAACCGTTATAATTTCATTTAAATCATCCCAAACACCTGTTCAATCTCAGCCACCGCTTTCAAGTGCCGGTACATTCGAACAGCATCACCAGCAGTCAGAGCCACAGCATAACACCGCCCCTGTGAACAATGTCGAAACGATAACAGAAACAATGACACTCACACCAACACCAGCAGTCTCGTTTAGTAACAGCAGTTACAATAGTATGGCTGCTCAAATAGGTTCACCCATCTGTACGCCAAGAACTCCAAAAAATAATGTTCTTAAGAAAGTGGCATCTTTTACACTTGAAAAATCAGCGAGCGCCAATGTTAATAGTAAGATCAATAACTGTGATCCCAACTCTAGTATTCTTGGGCAACTGGAAAATAACGGCTCAAAACGTTCAACTTTTGTACCAGAAAAGTTAAGCTTCGCTGCATATGAAAAGTTCGAAGGTAAGTTTAAGTCATTTTAAGTTTGTTTGTAAAGTATTCCGCATGTGATTGAAATGTGTTTTAACTTAAGTTACTTTCACCTGCACTTATTGCCACTAAGCATTTATTGGCATTAAAATAGCATTTTTCTGGGGCCCCAGTTACTCATTCCCAGCAAAAACTTGGAAGTGATTAGGCCTTAGAAATTTCTTACTTTTCAACTACTATAACATACCGTCTGTATTACTTAGCAGTTGTTAGAGAATGAGTTACTTCTTATTTAAAATTTAGGCAAATAGTTTCAGTTTGACAATTTCTTAGCTTATTCTAACTTAATATTTAAAGCCACTTTTAACCAAAACATCAAAGAAAAAAACTTTAAATAAAACAATGAGTAACTGGGGTCCCCCTGGAAAAGATTATTTTAATGCTAATAAAGTAATAGCTTATGTTAGTCCCTCTTTGTTAGCGAGCATGGTAAGTACTTGCCTCCATTTTCATCGCCATGTTAAAGTAATGGGTTAGAATGGCAATGAGAAAACTTTTTTTGGATTTTAGCTCATTACAAAGTAATGTAAGTTTTTGCTAGGTTGTTACATATAAATTTTTTTCTTTGATGTTTTGGGTAAAACTGCTTTAAAATATTAAATTAAAAAAAGACAAAAAATTTTAAAACTAATTTTAGATAAGAAATAACTCATTATTTAACAACTACTAAGTAATGCAGGTAATATGTAATAGTAATTAAAATGTAAGTTATTTGTAATGACTAATCACTACCGAGTTTTTGCTAGGTTCCAGCTGCAATGTCCAAGTTTTTACTTGGGATGTAAATAAGTTTCAATGTCCCTAAAAATAACAACCTAATAAAAAGTACTACTGCTTATAATGAATTTTTAATGATACGCACATGTTAAATAAGTAAGATAGTAAGTGATTAGTATTGATGACAACATCAGTTGTGACTCACTATAATTTCACTACTAACATTTTCTACAGGGTGTATTAAAGTATGCATGTGTGTGTATTGGTGGGTATCGGTGAATTTTAACAAACTTGTTCAGTATTTTCTTAAACTACCAACTATTTCCAATATAAATTGGTACTTTTTAATTCTTTCAAATTTTATTTTCTTAAGAAGCATAAAGAAACAAACAAAAAGATTGTAAAAACACTGTAAACAACTTGTTTTTATTTCAGTAGTCAAAAATCAATTGAAAGTGTAAGTGTTTTTGTAGATACTAGACATCTGCATGACTATATTCATTTAATTGCCTATACACAACAAAAACAATATTCATTCAAACATTTTTCATTCTATGGGAGATAAATAAAGTTAAGCCAGTAACAACACAAGAAAGAATGTATTGTGTGTTACACTCAATGATATAAGAAGAACACATTCATTTTACAGTTTTCGTTTTGAATGTGTATAAAACACACTTGAAAATACAAAAACATAGCAAAGTCTCATTACAGTTAGAATTTTTATAAAAACATTCAGGTGTTTTTTCGAGTTAATGAATGTTTAACAACAACAATAACGACAAATTTGCAAACACAAATGAATAATAATTTTTTACACCAATCATACAGCAATATTCACACATTCTATTCAGTATTTATTTATATGAATGTATGGGTAATATTTTGTTTTCGGTTGAAGTTGTTTTTTATTTGCTTTCGCTTGTGTGTTCATTCATTTAGTTTGTTTAACATTGAATGAAAAACACTATGTTGTTGAAAAACAAACGAATGTATTTAAACGGCATTTGGGTGTAGTCAAGCAGACCTCTAGTAGATACTCGTATATACAGTACCGTGCGGTGTAATAGCACTAAATATATAAAAAAATTGTCTACACCATTTCCAATTGTATTTCAGAACTTTCTAATTGTATTTCAGAATTTTCCATTTGTATTTCAGAAATTTCTATTTTTATTTCAGAATTTTCCATTTAAAATTCAAATAGAAATTTCTGAAATACAAATGGAAAATTCTGAAATACGAATAGAATTTTCTGAAATTGAATTAGAAATTTCTGAAATACAATTGGAAATGGTGTAGTTTCAAAAAACTTTCAAAAAATATTAATAAATATTATATGTATGTAGATATTAAATTAATTTTTGTAGTATGGTTTGAACCATAGGTTCTATAGAGCAAATTGTGCAATGAATAGCTTTATTCAGCAAATTTTTTAGAGAAAATCCTTTGCAATTTATAGTTGCGATTAACTGTCGCATTTATTTATTTTTTAGGTATTTGTTTAAGCAAAATTTAGTTTTTTTTTAAAGACTTTAGCACACATGGCATAAAGGTAGAACGAGTTTTATCTCTAGTCCATAGTTCAGACCAGTATAAGCAAAATAAGAAGTATTTAAGCTTTTCTGTAAAAAAAAACTTTTATGTGTGCAAAATTACTTTCATCTGAGCGGAATTTTTTGACAAAAAGTAAAAAAAAAAATCCATTTCGTATTTTCCAGTTCCTTATTTATAGAAATATAGAGCCTGCCGTCTCTATTAAGTATCTTTGCTATCTTGGGCCAAGTTGAAAAGCTCTTAAAAAATCGGAAGCATCCGGCCAATTATCTTAAGATAATGGTATATAAAGTAAGAAGTTGGGTTAGCTTCACTTTCCTCACTGCTGCTTTCATAACCTGCTATTATTTGTACGATACTGTATGCATGTACATTAACTTACGTATTCGACGCCCTCCATATGTACTGTATTGTACTCATTCTACCTACAATCAGTTTTATTTTCACTTGATTTTTACTTTCTAGAAACTTTCGGTGGCTTAATATTTTTTATTTGTTCTGTCGTTTGTTTTTGGTTTGCAAAATACCTTAAGTCATTGAACCATTTTATTGTTATTTTAATTAAAAAGAAAAACGCATCAATTAACTTGTAAGTTTAAATAAACATTAAATATAAAAGCAGTGTCTCAGCAAAACAAAAGAAAGTTTGTTATATTTTTTATAAAATTTTTTTTAGAAACACAACCTTATAAATAAGCTATTAGAGAAGGAACAGAAACCCCTCTTTGCATTAATAAATGAAATAAATGTTAAACGAAAATAACAAATAACTGATTGAACCACAAATGCTCGTGAAGATGTCTTTTTTAAAATTTAAAAAGTAACAAACGGAGAAATTAGCCTTGGCTTAGCAGAAGTCTTAAATTTAAATCCTTTAGTATAAATTTTTATTTAAAGAATTAAAGAAAAAAAGTTATTTTTCACAACTTATTGTGCTGTGTATGTACGCGCTCTTTTCCATTTAAAACCATAGTTTTTTCAAAAGTTCTTAATAGAATAAATGTAACAAGTAAAAGCGCTTTTTTAGTCTGTGCCGAATCACATATGCCCGTTACATTGGTCTCTTTCTATACTTAATCTGATCCAGTGACGATTCTTCTTAAAGCTGCATAAAAATTGATTGTTTACACCGGGGTTACTCTCCCTGTTCTCCTATCAAGCTAGTCCTCTTTTAAAATGTAGCCACTGATGTATAAATCCTTTTTGTAGTTTTTGAGATAAAGCGGCCTAATTTGTTTCTAAAATGTACACATCATCCGTTTCTAAAGTGGTAATAATTGTAGCTTTAACTGGGCAACCATAATTTTGGCCAACTGCCCAAAATAAAAATCTAGACGTCATTGATTTCAGCATAGCGAAAGGTAAATCCTTGGAACTTTTTTCGACTAACGAAATACGAGTTAGAACCTTTCTATATTAAGGGTGGAGATACCAACGAAAAAAAAAAAAGAAATTTAATGGTTTAATTTTCTGGGCCAGCATTAGCTTGACCTGCATGTGCATTTATCTACTTCTAAGTTCATAATAATTTTGCATCAACTCCACAAAATATTGTTTTTGCGAACAAATACGCTGATTTAATAGACTCTTTCAGCCCAAAAAAATAATCATTGTGACAAATTATGACCATCAATTGTAGAATCATCATGGATGGATAAATGTCCATTCATTCATCTATTTGAAAATGTTTTTTTGTCTTTGCATAGTTTTTCATGTTGACATTGCTGACAAATAAATCACTTTTTTGAACAACTTTTGTTTTATTTTGTTTTAGTTTTCCTTTTGCAGATTGTAGGTATTCCTAAACAAATGTACGCACATTCGTATTGAAAGAAATGTTGATATTTTTGTTTTTTTTTGCCCTCCATTTAACAATTTGTCTACTTTTCGTTCTCGACGAATACTGTTTGCATTTCGAAGCCAAGAATACACACAATAAACGCAGAAAAAAGCACTAAATAAACGAAATCTGGGAATTTTAAAAGAAAGAAAGAATGTCCGCATTTAGTCTGCACCAACAAAAAGAGGATGCAATTCCACATTCAACAATATAAGGATGTTTTTTTTACTTAACCAAGAGGAGAATTTTTTGTCAACAGCACATAAACCTGTAAATAGTGGTAATTACAAACACACATGCGAACATGTATTTCCCTGCAAAAAATCTTGGACCACATGGTCCGTTTTAGCTGAAATGGACTAGTTACAACATGGTCCTTGTGTAATGCAGTCATGGACCATGTCATTGTCAAACAAGAACTTGTAGTTACTTAAGTGATATGCGTTCGTGTTTTAACGATTGCGTACAAAAAACACGATCTTTAAAACACGAACGCATATCACTTAAGTAACTACAAGTTCTTGTTTGACAATGACATGGTCCATGACTGCATTACACAAGGACCATGTTGTAACTAGTCCATTTCCAAGTTGTTTGTAGGTAGGATAGAGTTGTTTTGAAACTACTCCGACGTAATGCAAATCTGGGTTAAGTGGTCCGGCCCTAGGACATCATATTGTTAAAAAGACCATGTTTTTTACATGCATTTGGGTTAGTTTTGGAGTATTCCTACTCCTTTATGGACTAGTCCATACACGCATGTATGGACTAGTCCTGTTTTCTGCAGGGTTATTACACAAACACATATGTATGTATAACACACACATAAACATACTGGCTAGTTGCAAATATGTCCTTTTGTCTTATGCAAAAATGTTTATCATTTCAAAACATACCCAGCAATAACTTGGAAGTGATTAGGCATTACAAATTTCTTTCTTTTCAACTACTATTAAATACCATCTGTATTACTGAGAAGTTGTTAGATAATGAGTTATTTGTTATTCTAACTCAATAATTTAAGCCAGTTTTAACAAAAACATCAAAGAAGAACACTTTAAAAGCAACAACGAGTACCTGCGGTCCCCCGGGAAAATGTTATTTTATTGCTAATAAAGTAATAGCTTATGTAACTCCCACTTTGTAAGCAAACATGGTAAGTACTTGCCTTCAATGTCATCGCAATGTTAAAATAATGGGTTAAAATTTTGATTAGTAGAAAGTTTTTAGCATTTTAACCAATTACAAAGTAATGTAAGTTTTTGCTATATACAATAGCTGCCAGATTTGACGATTTATCGTCATTTTGACAATTTATAATGGCAAAAATAGGTTTATGACGATTGGACGATTTCCGCCCTGAATTTGACGGTTTTTGAAAGTTAAGGATTTGCGGCTTTTTAAAAGAAAATCAAAGGCAGAAATACATCGCTTTGAATTTCTTTCATTTTGCCTCACAAACGCGAGCCCTTTTGAGCACATTTTCCATTACAATCTCACACATTTCGCGTGGAATATTTTGTTTAGGTTGCCCCAGCGTTTCTGGTTTGTTTGCATTAGCCTTGGTTAAAGATATCCCCACAAAAAAAGTCCGGAGCAGTCAAATCAGGCTACCTTGGAGGGCAATCAACATCACCATTTCGTGAAATAACTTGTTGTGGAAAGAGGTCCCGCAGTAGTTACATTGTAATCCTGGCTGTATGCGATGTGGCACCGTCTTGTTGATACCACATGTTAACCAAGCCCAAAGCATGTAGTTGTGGCTTAAAAAAGTTTTCAATCAAATCACGATATCGCTACCCATTGACAGTTCCCGTTACGCCGTTTTTAATTTCAAAAAAGTAAGGTCCAATGATTTCTCCTGACTAAATTGCACACCTGACTAGCACTTTTAATGGATGCAAAGGTGACTAACGAATAATTTGAGGGTTTTATATTTCCCATAACCGACTATTCGGTTTATTTACATATTCATTCAAATGAAAATGTGCCTCGTCACTAATGATTTTTTAATAAAAATCGGGGTTATCATGGGCGAGCTGTAACATCCTATGGCCATATGTGTGCAGCGTAAATGGTCATCTTGAAGAAGCTCTTGTGTCAACTGGATCTTAAATGGAAACAAATACAAATCCTTGTGCAAAATTGTGGCCAAAGTTGTTCTTTGAAGACAAAGCTCCTAAGCACGGCGTCGAATTAAGGTTGGTGGGTTGCTGGGAACACTTTCTTGAGTAGCAGTAATGTTTTCAGCCGTTGTGGTCCATGCTTTGGCCTATTAGCTACAGTCCCTCTTTCTTCGATATCATTCACTACGCGATAAATCTTGTTAGCACGCTGTTTCTCCCAAAAATTTTATGTAACTTTCTCATCGTCACAGTAATTGATGATTGATTTTGATCAAATGTTTGAACAATTAAAACACGTTGGTTTATCAAACATTTTTCTATAATAAATTTGCCGCGTCTCTACTTTACGACTGTTAAACATGAACTGTCAAGACCAATGTCAACCGAAATGGTGGCAAAACAAAGTAGTATACCTTGCCGGCGGACACCCTGTATATGCAGATGTGCGTGTAGTGCACAATGATACGGATGTTAACTACATGTAAACGATGATGTTATTTAGGCGAGTGTGTTCATTTTTATATAATAAAACTAATTTTTCTATCAAATTTGATGGTTTTAAGACTCCAATGTTCTTGTAATTTCAAGTACAAGTATGTTTTTACATCAATATTACACATGTGGTAGGGGTATTATGAGTTTGAGCAAATGTTTGTAACGCACAATGATAAAAAAGCTCCTGGCGTTGATACAATAAGCAACAAAATGCTCATTGAGCTACCTTTTACAGCAAAAATAATAATTCTTTTTATTTTTAATGCCATAATACGGCTTGAACATTTTCCACCAATATGGAAAGTTGCCTTAGTAAAGATGATTCCTAAGCCTGGTAAAGATCCTTCGAAGGTAGAGTCGTATAGGCCTATAAGTTTGTTACCAACTTTGTCCAAACTGTTTGAAAAGCTGCTTAAAAACAAGCTTACTCCGATCCTGAATGAAAACAACTGCATTCCAGATCACCAATTTGGCTTTAGAAGTCAACATAGCACAATAGAACAAACTCACAGACTGGTGCAGGTTATAAGAAAAACTTTCGAGGGAAAAAAGTACTGCTCCGCTCTTTTTATAGACGTCTCTCAAGCTTTCGATAAAGTATGGCACGAAGGCCTGTTAAACAAACTAAAGCTAAACCTTCCAGCTAATATTTTCAACCTACTAGAAAAGTACATAACCGGTCGACAGTTTAAAATCAAAGAGGGAAACCAAATAAGTTCTTCCCAAACAATAGGGGCTGGTGTACCTCAAGGGAGTATCCTAGGTCCAATTTTGTACTTGCTTTACACGGCAGATATGCCAACCAATAGTTTTACGCACACGTCTACATTTGCTGACGATACCGCTTTTCTTAGTATTCACAAAGACCCTAAAGAGGCTTCGAACCAGCTGCAACAACACGTAACCAAAGTTGAAAAATGGGCAAAATTATTGGGAATAAAAATTAATGAGCAAAAATGTACCCATGTTACTTTTACTTTACGCAAAGAAACGTGCTCTCCAATCCTTATTAACAACCATATGGTGCCTCAACGATTTGAGACGAAATACCTTGGCATTCACCTGGACCGCCGCCTCACATGGAAGCCTCATATAGATGCGAAGTTGACACAAATGAAACTTAAAGCTGCACAACTTCATTGGCTAATTGGCAGAAACTCTGTGCTTCGTCTTGATTGTAAACTTCTACTCTACAAATCGATTTTGAAACCAATTTGGTGCTACGGTATACAATTATGGGGCACTGCTTCCGCCTCTAACATAGAAAAAATTCAACGCCGTCAAAACAAAATTCTAAGAATGATAACTGGTTCTCCTTGGTATATTAAAAACAGCAACATCCATAAGGATCTACAAGTTCCACTAGTTAAATGCGAAATCCTGAACTATGTGGACAAGTATTTAAACAAGCTGGAAACGCATCCAAATCCGCTCGCTCGAAACATCTTGCAACATAGTGGACACACTCGTCTGAAAAGAAGGGACACTATTGAACTTAGATGAAACTGTTTAAATTAATTTACTATGTTATGAGAACTTAAATTTTGGTCTGGTACTGACTGGACTAATATAAATTACTTAGTTTTAAGATTTGAATACTTATTGTTAGTTCGCAAAAGCGAAGATTCAATAATAAAAATATGAAAAAAAAAAAAAAAAAAAAAAGAAAAACATAGTATCCTGAGTCAGGCTGGGTGTTAATGTGTTTTTACCAACAAAGAATTTTTAAAAATAGTATCTTTTAAATTTGGAAAAGATAGGTTTTTTTTTTGCGTTAAAGGGAATGAGGTATATTGAAAGTGGTAATATCCGGTAAAAATTTTTAAATAGCCCCCATATAAAAGTCATGCCAGTATAAGTATTTTCGGTCATAACTATCACAAATATTACTAAGTGGTATTGTTCACAAGATTTTACACATGTCTATGTCGTAATACCGCCATTTACCTTAAAATTAAGTTAACTTTATTCATCTGTGTTCATTTTGTGCATACGGTGGTATCTTTCATAAAAAAGTTTATTGTGGTGTAGGGTATAACATAAATAGACTGGACCGACTATGTGTTTCTTACTTGTTATTAGATTAGGTAAGAAATTCAGTACAACTGCTTGTTGGTACAGACGTACATATGTATTTATATGTTCTGGTTACAAGTGGGTTTAACTTTTGTTAACTTTTTTTATTTCTAGATTTAATTTAGAACACGAAAATTGGCACACATTAGTACCTTTCTTGCCTTTTCACTTGTTTGTTCTTTAATTTTTATAAAGAAGTTACTAAGTCCTTTAATAATTAAACTTAGCTGAAAGTTTAATTTTCAATTAATGTTTCCCTAAGCCTTCTTTAATTCTTATTTAAAGCTTTAAATTTAAGTTAAGTGTAAAATTTGGTAAAAAGAAAACAAGCCTTATTGGTGCATAAAGCAGCGAAATATTAACAATAGAGTACCCTCTGTTAACACGAATTTTAAAAAGTATTGGGGTATTCAAACGGTATGCTATCAAGTCATATTGTCTTAAAGTTTTAATATTTTACAATATTTAAAAAAAATTGTTGTTGTGCTTAAAAGAAAAAAAGTTCTATAACAATAAGACTTTTCGAACTGTGTTTATTGTTTTGTTACAAACAGTAGAAACCTGAGCCGGGCGGCCGAAACTCTTTCGTGAAGCCGTTGATATATATAACAAGCCGCAGTAATTAATTTTAAAATATTTTTGAAATTACTTATTTTTCTGTTTTCTCCAGCAGCTGATTCAAATTTAAAATAGCACACTTAATTATGAGCGGATGCTCACAACAGTAGTATTTTTACGTTTTATTTTTTTAAGACATATGACTTTATGACTACCTTTTGAATACCCTATATATGTTACACCTCATATCGTAAAGTATAAAAAATCTCAGCCTTAAACTTGGCCCAAACTAATAGTTAAACGATAGCGATATTTTAGAAAAAAAGTTTGATCAAATACGTAGAGAAGTATATAAACTACATATAACAGCCGGCTTATAATATTATGCGAATAAAGCTTAGAGTATGTGACGTATGTACTTGTCACAGCCAAATATAACGCTCTTGTTTATATTTATTATCAAATTGTTAATGCTTTTTTTATACATTTTAATTATTAAACACATTCTAATATTCGTGCACGCACACAAGTGAATTGAAATCAAAACTCAAGCAATAAACGAAAACAATTAAAGTGTTAATAACAAAAATAACAACAACCAACAGCAAAAAGCAAACTACTAAATTTAGTTTTTATTGAAAATTGCTTTAAGGGCACAGACAGGGTTGTCAGTTTTTTTCAGCCTCCATCACCAAAATTTAATCAAAAATCGCCAGAAAAACTTTTTTTTGAGTTTTAAAAATTATAAAAAGTCAATAACAACATCGCCAAAATGGAACTTCATGAAATTTTTGATGAAAAACGAACTGTGAAATTATTTCGTTTTGGTAAATTATTTTGTCTGTTCGGCTGCCCAACTAATAGTTAAATTGGTATATAAGGATGAAAAATCAAAACAGAAAATGAAGGCAAAATGTTTTTTGGACCTAAAAAATATTAAAAAAAAATTTTTTTAGTTTTTGGTTATTTGAATAAATATAAATATTAATTATATTTTTTGGTTTAAGTCCACTGATAATTAGTATAAGAACCCAATAAGCATTTTGGCTGGAATTCAAGTGGAATTACATTTGAAATCAAGTCACAATTTCCAGTTTCCAGTGTTGAATTACAGTTGAAACACAGTTGAATTCAATAGCGAACCCAGCAAAATTAACCATTGAATTACAGTCGAACAAAACAGTACCTTTATAGTGTAATTCCAGCCTTGAATAACGGTGTGATTCAAGTTGAACCGAACTTGAATCTAAAAATTTAATTATAAAATCATCATCTTCACCGCCGCCAATGATTTTCCATCAACTCTGTGCCATAAATAACGTATGCTTCAAACAAATTTGTTGTTGTTTTTTAACAAACTTCAAACAGACTGGAAAGAGGATGGATTTTAAATGTAATTCAAGCTTGGATTCACACCGGAGTTCCAACATTGGAATTCACAAAAAATTTGTGCTTATTGGGAACTAATGGCATACATATGATAAAATTAAACCAACAACAACACCTAAATATGTAGTTGTAGAACTTTTAGAACTTTAAATTGGGAGCAGCTCCTAAATAAACAAAAGTTTAATTGTTTAAGAAAGTATATTTTAATGTTTGACGGTAAATATAAAATAACTTTTTTCAATTTAAAAGCCATATGCTACATATATAAAGGAAAAATAAAATCAGAACAGCTTATAAATAATAAAACTGTTTTTTGGGTTTTGAACACAGTTTTTAATGAATTGGATATCTGTTATAATTCTCAAAAAGTTTATTAAGATTATTATTTGAAAGCCGAGGCTATTGCAGAGGTTTTTAAAAAAATTGGTTGAGTCTACTGATGATTTGGTGTCAAAAAAACCCTATAAATTAAGTAAGTTTTGTTACAAATTCATGAAATTCATTAAACATTAAAACTTAGCGATTCCTTACAAAAAAAATCGTTAACAATATCGCCATGTCGCCAAGACCAACAAAAAATCGCCAGTTTTGGCGTAAACTCCCTTAACTGACAGCCCTAGGCACAGATGGCGCTACAAAACGAAATAAGAACGACAAGACAAAGCGACAATAAAATTTAATTATGTAAAGCCTTTCAAATTATTTTTTAAATATAATATACTTTTACAAATAAGTAAGCTTGTAGAAGCATATGTTGAGGTACTAAAAAAATTATTGAATGCTGGTGATATTTACCAAGCTATTAAGCTTTAAACTTTAATGATTATTAAAATACAAACACAAATATTTAACAAACAATCAAAAAATACTGTAGAACTAAACGAAAGTGCTTTAAAATTAAAAGTAAAAACCCCAAGAAGCAAAGTTATAATCGGTCATAGCCGACATTATTTAGCCCTGCATAACGATTTGTTTCATGTTATGTACTAATACTTGAACACTCTTAATAAGGTAAAATCAACTGGAAATCTATTTAAAATAACTCAATATTCATTTAAAACCCCTCCAACAAGATATTCATTAAAATTAACAAAATATTTCATTTAAATTCAGACTTCAGTAAATTAACTTACATATTCCTCTAAAATTGACTACAAACACAAAATATCAGAAAAATAACAACAAAGTTAACCCTGCTACTATGTTAGAAAAAAAATACACATGTTATGTTCGGGTCATATTTTGACCCCTAATTTTTTTTATTGAAAAAACTCAAATTTGTACATTTAAAAAATATTTTTAAGGCTTGTGATCAATGCAATATGTCGTCGTTAGAGTGATTGTGTGTCGGTGTGACGGACAAGCAGGTTTTTTTGCAAGTTATGCACTTAGTAAAGGTTTTTTCGACGGGCAAAATTTGCACCTTTTCCGTTCACTAGCGCATTGTCGTTTTGGAGAAGGCGAATTCGTAGATGGTGATACACTGTCTTCTTCTCAAATTCTTCGTACCAATGATGCAGAGGCTTCTGCGCGAGGAAGCCGATTACGCCTCTTCATATGTTCTTTAGCTAAGTTGCTCTAACAATAGGCGCCTTTTGTGCAGTTTAATTTTTTTGCCAGTCAGAATATATTTCAGTCCATAATATGAAAGAGTTGAGAGCAGAAATATCTAATAAGTTAGAGAACAGGGCAACTAGCCACCGATTGGTTTTTCTTTTGCACGAATATGTACGAACCATTTGGTCCAATGTGTCGACTCCGCCTTTTGTAGAGTTGTAGTATTCAATTATTTCCGGAATTTTTTTTGGATGATCTTCTAAAATGTTGCTATTATGGTGAAAAGTGCTAAGTAAATAAACCATTCTGTATTTTTTAGGCACATACAAAACAACAGTTTTCTTTTTCATGAAAAAAAAATTTACTTGAGTGTATTGGAAGCTTACGCAATTCTTGTGTTGTAGCATGAACCGGCAGAAAACGTTAGGTTTCCTCACTGTGCCAACAATAGTAATTTTTTGCTTTAGCAGTTCTGATGCAAGATTATGACTCGTAAAAAAATTATCAGTAGTCACATTTCGTCCACGGTATGAAGACACTAAGTCTAGAACAACCCGTTCGCCTTGGTTCCTTTCAACATTTTCTCCCACTTTGCCCAAATATATTTGAAATTGTAAGCAAAACGCGGTGTCAGAATCCGCTGCTCTCCACGCTTTCATGCCATATTTTCCAGGTTTACTTGGAATGTATACTTTGAAAGAACATCTACCTCGGAACGGAAAAAGCTGTTCGTTAATTGTTATATTAGCACTTGGAACGTAAAGCAGTTGCAAATTTTGAGTTCATTGCTCATAAAATGTGCGAATAGGAGCAAGTTTATCCCCTCTTTGCTCCGATCTTCTTCTTTGCCTGTCGTCAAATGCTAGTACACGAGAAATATTGCTAAATCGTTCCAAGGACATGATTGCTCTCAAAAAAGGACGTCCATGAAACTCGTCCCACAGGGAGTTAACACTTTCACCGTATGACCGGTAAACTCCTAAAAGAATAATATGTCCGTTATACAATTATGATAGAAAAAATATATTTGGCGAATTCACAAGGTCTTGTGAAATCATATGTTGTGAAATAATAGAACCAAAAAATATGACTGTTGTGAACAACCTCTCATATATAAGTGTGGTATTTAAAATCTAAATCAGCTGATACGACTAAACGAAAACACAATTGTTTTGCCTTAGATATTAGTATTATACATTTTTAGGGTGGCGAGTGCTAGCGGCTTCCAAAAATTAAACAGAAAACTCGAACTAAATAGCATCTATAGCTTGAAAATTTTCGAAAACAGCACTTCCTTGCAAATTGTTGTAGTGAATTATATCCCTTTTCATAGCTCCTGTAAGGCATATATCAAAAGTATTACGAATTTTCGAAGTACGATGAATAGCATAAGAAGTCACTCCAGGTTTTGTGTGAAGAATATTTTCACTTGCTGCACGACTTACACATTGCGCAAATGGTATTGTTGTCCACTTTATCATCCGATCTTTATCAAAAAATTCTGTGCCATTAGTTACGGTCAATGAACTAAAGACTTCTGTGTCACTGGAAATGGATTGTTCTGAAGATGAACATTCGTCTTCCTCAAGTACAAAATTAGCATCACCATCATCACTTGCATCGTCTTCAAGAATGCACCAATGTCATGCTCCGTCATATGTCCACGCTGGCATTATGGCCAAGCAAATGCAAAAAAGAATTTTATCGTATAAATACTAGTATGAATTTAGAAAAAATTAATATTATATATACTTACAGTATATCTAGATTCCATGTAAAACACTAGAGGTAAAAAAATGCAAAATTAAGACATATTACATTATATATTTATTATTCGTTTTAAAAAATTACAGGGGGTCATAAAATGACCCGAACATGATATGTGTAAACACGTGCAATAAAAAATTGTCTAAGCGTAAAATGGTGATAAAACTAATTGAATTCAATATATTTCAGCAGTTGATGCACTGAGTAGTAAGAACTTTCAAATATATTCTACCAGTTAGAAATACGGTAACGTTAAATACGATTTGGGTCATCAAAAGACCCTAACGTAGTAGCAGGGTTAAATATTACCAAAAAATAACCGACAAAAATAACTTTAACTGAAAATTATTTTTTTGTTTAGTTGAAGCTTTGAAAACCCTTCAAACCAATTTAAAAAAAATATTGTATTAAAACTAAACTGTTTTTTTATTTAAGAACAACTTTACGGAATATTTTCCCAATAACTTATAGTCAGTATGTGCAATAACTTTTGAAGTGTAGCTTTCGAAAGTATGTCTCACGTAACACCAATAGTAAACTGTGGACCAACTGCTCGAATTTTATGTCGATCTATTTTCTTCACTGCGGAAATTATCCGAACAAGATTTGGTTTCCATACCGATACATCATATATTGATAATGATATAGTTTGCCCCTGCAATGGGTGGTAGGGTCAAAAATGGACCCTTTACATTGTTTCAAGGATATATGTACATAAGTTTGTCATTTCGTTTGTATTTTGTTTAATATTCATTTGCGACCCCACAAAGTATATATATTCTGGATCCTAAAAGATAGGGATGTCGATATAAATGTTCAAATGTTGTGAGTTTTCTGTTTCAAAAACTATGATAGCTATGTACTTTAAGCCCACCACAAATAATTATAATATTTACCGTTCGAAAATAACTTGCCTAGATCAAGTGACTGGGTAAACAAAAAAACCAGAGAGAAGTGTATATAAAAACGACTCCAGAAAATTTTACTGACATTACTTCGTGTAGAAATGAAAATTGGAATTCGGTTACCGACACGCCGAATGTGCTTTGGGTTTGGAGAGAACACATCTGTAGCTCGCTAGTGTCTGAAGTACCATTTGAGAATTGCAACCCGCAAAAAATCATAAATCATAAAGCTGGACGCTTAGATAAGTTCCCAGCATCAATTGGTCGGCTTATAAGCAACAAGGCCACAAGAGCTGATAAAAGCCACTTAAATTTATTTATTTTAAGTTTGGGTTGAACAGCTGTTTTTTGTCGCTATGGTTATATCACGTATAATTGAACCTTAAGACCGGTCAAGTAACAACTGTCCGATCTCCCTAAGCTCAGGAGGTAGTTCTAAGCCGATCGATAAGTAGCATGTGAGCGTTACAAACATCTGTACAAACGAATAAAACCTCTACCACATAATAAGTAATGTGGTATAAAAAAACCAAACGTAAAAATTTATTTTTTTAAATCATATTTTATTTTTAAAGTGACAACTGTTAAAAAATCAATCTATTTTAATCACACTTTTCAAGTAAAGAATACCGACAGCTCTAAGCATACAGTACAGCGATAAGCTTTTAATAAATATCAAGATATAGCAAAAATATTTTCAAACCTTTAAAATATTAATTTTCACTGTGGCACAACACAACCAATTATTTTAGAGTGGACAGTATAGCGTTTTTTAAAAATTTTATAGTGGGTCCATTGGTTTAACGTATTGTCTTAACCAACTAAAATTTACGGGACCAAAAATGTTCCCACGTAACATTTACTTTACTTCAATATAACGTGCATCCCAATCCTATTTTATAACCATACGGGGCCAAAACGATTTAAGAAGAAATATCTTGGCATTTACCTGGAACTTCGCCTTACATGGAAGCCACATATGTCTAAATGCGAAGTTGACGCAAATAAAACTTTAAGCTATACAAATTCATTGGCTAATTGGCAGAAATTCTGTGATACGTCTTGATTGTAAGGTTCTGATCTACTACTCAATTTCGAAACCAATTGGGTGCTGCGAGATACAGTTATTGGGCGCTGATTCTGCCTCCAGCATAGAGGAAACTCAACGCCGTCAAAACAGTTTTCTAGGAATTATAACTGGTTCTCCTTGGTATGTTAAAAATATTAACACCCTCAAAGATCTGCAAGTTCCACTAGTAAATGTCAAATCCAAAACTATGTGGACAAGTATTTAAATAAAGTGTAAACACATCCAAATCCGCTCGCTCAAAACATCTTACAACATAAGGGGTATACTCGTTTGAAGAGGAAGGATACTGTTGCCCTTATATGAAACCTTTAAAACTGTTTTATACTTTAATTTAAGAACTAAAAGCTAAGTCTGGCACTGGCTGGACTAATTTTGTTAAGCAAAAGGCGAAGATTCAATAACAAAATTATGAATAAAAGAAATCAAAGTTTAAAAGTTTTTTATCTGGTTTTATTAATTAAACTTTCTTTTCATATCATCTGTAAAAAGATTAAAAATCTTATTTGACTTTCCGAATGCAATGTGCTAAAGTGTGTCTTACTTGACAAGTTTAAATGGGTGATAAAACTACTGTATCTATTGACAACTACTTTTAAATCAATATAAACGACCTTTGCTGGTGGTGATAAGGATGACGATTAGTTTAAAAAGTGAACGAGACACATGTTGGGGGGCTAGAAATTACTTAACTAAAGAACAACAAGTTAATTTAGACAATATTTTCATTCAATATAAAAATTAATTTAGTCATAACTCTTGCGCAAAGACGTTGAAATATACAAAACAATCGCATGAATAAAAGTGAAAAAAAAACGGTGATTTAAAAAATAATTTGAAATTCAAAAAAATATGTAAAATAATTATTTTTTATCCAATCATTAACGTTAACGATAGGTGAGTTAATTATTTTTCATCTCTAACGTACGCAATATTAGCATCGTTTACAGTTCAAACCATCAGGACCACTAATGCTGCAAAACAACCGCCAATAATAACTGCAGCAGTTTCAACTCAACTTTTAGTAAAACAACACTAGAGCGTTCATTGGTCAGTGTCCTTTGTTGATTAAGTCGGCCAACAACACGATTCGCATTTGCTATTAATGGAAACTTAAGTGTTTTCCCCAAACCACAAATTTAACAGCGTGTTTTGAGCAGCACCAGCTAAGACTACTGCAACAAAAACTAACTATAATAGGATACGCCAAAGCACAACCTAAATAAAATTGCTTGCGTTATTATTGCTATCCCTACTTCTTTATAACAAATGCGTTGTGTTGCAAAAAGTACCTACAAGTATTCCAAAAGACAATTAAGGATACTATTAATAATTTGAAAGTTTATTGAGAATTTCATACCAATGCAACGACTATAAATATACATTTTTTCTGATATATGGCTGTCCTCCTAAGCGCAATTTGTTTTGCATCACAAAACTTCAAAGTCTTCCTATCAGAACAGCTTAAGATTTTAATAACGTCTTCTACTCCAAATTGAGTGAAATGATCAAAAGCAGTCTTGTGAATCGAATAACAGGATGATATATAAATTTTAGGTAAAAATTAAATAAATGTACTGTCATCCAATGGATGGCCAAAACAAAATAAAAATATAAGAAAATAATAGAAGTAACTTGTGATAAATGCAAATAAAATGAGAATAAGAGAACATAGGGTTGTATGTGGATTTAGTTTGGTCTAAACATTATAGAATATGAATATAATTCCAGTATTCAAACTCTTTAAATAAACTTACAGTAGTGCCGAATAGAAAGAGTGCTGACAAGAAATCGTAGCTGATTTTGAAAATGCATTACACTTGCCTAGTATCGCAACGCAATAGGCTAAACAATGCAACAGTGGAAACATACTCGAGAAGAATTAGTTGAATACGACAAGCGGGAGTGGCAATTGTTAAAAATACCAGCTCCAAACCTTCTACAAGGTATTTTTATTATGATTTTTTTATTCAAAGAAAAAATTTATTGAATAGAAGCCTGGAAGTACCTTCGTATATACAAATGGTAAACTCTTGTAAAGTTTCTACTTTAAAAGCTAGGATATCTATCGACTTCAAGCCCGGCAAAAACTAATTTTATTATTATATTTGCTTGCAAACTTGAACGACAATGTATATAACAGGCAAGTATGATAAATATCAGAATTGATTCCTACGAATATCTTACAGGTTTTTTTAGAAATATCTAAAAATTTTAAAATTAATATTAAATTATATTTTGAGATGATAATTATAAAAACATTTTATATATTTACTTTGCCTTTCTGGTTTAAATTATAGCTTGTTTAAATCTTTTCAATGATTTTGCCACTAGTGCAGAGTAAAATAGAAACTCGATTGGCAGTAATGTTTTACACTCTTGTAAAATTTATTTCAATTAGTTTATTTGTTGCCTACTAAAATGTGGTCATGTTGCCGTGTAGCTATGATGTCAAAATAACTGTGTACATATTAATGCATGTTTTCTTTTTTTGACAGGTTGTAGTCGGTAGCCCGCTATGTTCTAAGTGTTTTTAGAGCCTAATTATTATGGCCACAATAAATTTTTAGACATTAACAATGTTTGCGTAACAAAAGGTATAATGACGGAACTGATGGATCTATATTCAAACCAATCACCAACAATTATTGCTTTTACAATCCTCACCAAGTCTTATCTAATACCATGTTCACACATAGACCTTAATTGCGTATTTAGCACATTTACGCAATTAACCCCTTAATCGATTTCTATTTACCATGCAAGATTTTAATTAATAAATTGAGCAATTAGTAGCAAATTGCTGCACTTATTGAGTTAAAATCAAAACGCAACCCTGCTGATAAAATAAAACCTGTATTCAGTTCGTATAAAAGCTTGAAAGCTTTTAAAATGTATGCCATAGTGGTATACTAAGGTGACCTCCTCCCTACAACAACACCTTCCTGTAAAAATTTAGCATATACTTTGTTGTAGCTAAATTCTAGCTTGGTTGCCAAAAATGTGGCTAAAACACCTACACACGGTATACTTAACCATAATATAACATAAAAAATTGCCAATCTAAGCTATAAGACATATGGCTTGAATAAAAGTTAGCTGATCAGTTGCTCCCACCTTGTTCTTTGTACGTCTCAGAAAACCCATTATCACCACCATTGCATAATCCGAGAGGATCCTGGGCAAGAAGTGACGAATAAAAATCTAATCTGATCGCAAGTCATTAAAAAACGTATTATGGGGTTGTTGCTAGACATCCCATATAAATACGATTCTATATTATAAAGTCGCAGAATAAAAAAGATTTGTAATAACTGTTGTACTAATCTTTCGTTATGGATAATCTGGTTGAACTAAATGAGTTTTGGAGTTAAACATTAATTTTTTGGTGTATTTAAAAATAGTAGAGCTCGTTTTAAAAGTGTTTTGAGTCTAATGCGTCTGAAATTACTAAAATAAACTATTATCTCTAAACTAAGCAGCATTAGTGTTTTAAATGTTTAAAAATGGTATTTACGTTTCAGCAGTTTTGGGGTGCTTTGACATATATGGAGAGACATTTTGTTTACTCTCGTTTGTCCGAACAGGAACGAAGTCTTCTGGAACACATCTAAGACTTGATTACTTGTTGTTGGGTCATGGAAATGAAGATTAAATAATAAAATAAATGTTTTAAAAGAACTAAGCTTTGATAAGTATGAAATTTATTAAAACTATCAACATTGGGACTCTTTTTTGACATAAGGTTCAACAAAGGTTAATTGTTTTTTAAAGAAAACCATCTGAGTTTAAGGGTGAAAAAATAGATAAAACATTAAGTTACTTTTATTGTTCAATTACGTCCAAGGCGAATTGATTACAAACAATGTGGTAGTAATTTTACAACAACTAATTTGCGTCGAAGAAAACTTTCGTTTTTGTTGTGATTTTCGTTGGCTGATGTGTCAAGAAAGATATGTAAACACATACAAATTTGACAACCCAGCCTCGATTTATGCAAGAAAAAAGTATATCAGCTGTGCTCGTAACACCACCTGAAAAATTAATTCGTGACTTATAGGTGTAAAAGATTAGGGAGGAGCACTTTCCATTTTTTTATAACAAATGCAACCCTACTCTACGTACAAGCCTACTGCAAATTTCCCTTTGAATTAAAACAAATAAATGCTGATGTCATTTTCATTTAATTCTCGCATTTGATTTTATTCAACAGATAAACTAACTTTTACAATTTGTTTTCATTTATAAAATAATTGCCACGAATCTTTTAAGTTTTTTTTACATGTTTCAGTGTAGTGCATAGAGTGTAAAACGTAGAATGTGCAAACTTAATTAATCGCTTTTCCTTTTACACCTTTTTTCCAGGACAAATGTTGATGAAATGGTTCATATCGTCACTGCAAAGCAATTGCAATCACTTGAGTGAACAGGATATTAATGCGTTAACACTTCAATACTGTAACAATTTAATCAATGTTGGTGTCTTAAAGCAAATTTCCGAAAAAAACGATTTGGATACATTTAAGGTAAGTGCGAATTTATGAATTGATAAAAAAAAAATTTATTCTTAAAGGTTAAATTTAGACGTGGGTGAAAATATATTTACCCCATATAGGATGTATAAAGATAAATACATAGTTGTATTGGAACCTTAAAAATAGGGAGGTAAATACAGCCATGTCAAGTCTGATGGTCAACGTTTCAGTGCTAGACTATCCAAAATATTCCTACGTTGATCGCTGTCAAAAATCAGCAAAATCGGGTTATCACGGACCATGTCAAAAACAAAAACCTGAAATAACCCATTTGTTTAGATCAAAACTAGGGCTTTTTCCCCGGACTTTTTTGCTTCCCGGGAAACGGAAAATCAAAAATTAATTTCCCGGGAATCCCGCTCTTCAAATAAAGAAAAATTTACAAGTTGTACTAGTAAAAACCTGTTTTTATTTTTAAATAAAAAATTTATATAAGTTAATACATACATATAAAAAACTAACGAATTTAAAAAATAAAAATAAAGAGATCAAAGTAAAACTTAACAATTCCGTCCAGGGTACACATAACCAGGTAATCAAGGCGAATTCATAATCTTTGCCCTCTGAATTTACTTTTTGTGTATGAACGGTGGAATTTAAAAAAAAAATAAAAATTTTATACAAAATTATATATACTACATTTGAAAAGTACGAATGTCAAATTTATTATAGCCAGCTGGGCTATTGACTGTTTGACTGTACCCTGATTGCAATTATGAATAAATTTTAACCACTGTAGGATGACACCAGCAGTAAAGTCTTCGTTAGGTAATAATCCGATTTTGTTTTATATTTACGCTCGTGTTTATAATAATTAAAGTAGGCTTATTAAATGATTATTTGAAAATTCGCATAGACATCTCTCAAATAAGTCCTAAATTATCATACTTTAGTTTTTTATGAATATGGGGGTTAGTATTTAATGTTTTGTAAACCAAAAATAAAGGAAGAAAGTGCGAGGTTTTGTATGTCCCAAATTCCCGCACAAAATTCCCGGAAAATCGGGAAATGAAAATTGACGAATTTCCTGGGAATTTTCGGGACGGGAACTCCCGGGAAAAACTCTAATCAAAACCCATGCATATGTATATTCCTACATATTTTAGTAAATATGACCACTGTGGCAACAACTAGGGACGTATACCTTAGATACGGCCATCTTAATAGAGAAAAATTATTATTTAATAGTAGCAAAAGAAGTGGTATCCCCTTAAAATCAAAAATTTTATGAAGTCTTTTATGAGCTATATCATAAAAAATATTGCATCTTTCTATTTTAAACCTTCTACAGAATAGTTCGGGAGAAAAGTGTAGCCATCATATAAAAAAAACATATTTATGAAATTTCTAATGCGTTATATATTAAATTGACTTTTAATCTGTTTGGAGATAGGTAGGTATATACACCGAATCGCCGCAAAGTAATATTTTATATTATTAACGGTTTGAAAACGACTTTTAGAATCAGATGACTTGGTATAAAAAAAGACCAACGTGAAGGGTTTATAAGATTCGGCACAGTCAAAGATAGCGTTTTCACTTGTTTACTTCCTATTTGTGAACCAATCGCTATACACGATAAAGGGCGAAGAACTTGCTGCTCTAAGATCAGCTTTAACCGACAAGTTCTCCAGACTGCAGCTTACAAAGTGCATAACCAGAAAATCGTCCAATTACGGAATGAAGCATAAGAGGTTGTACGCCTTGACAACTTTTCCAGATATCCTATTCTCTTCACATGGTTTTTAAATCCGCAGTGACCTCTTAGCCTTAATTGTTCCCGCGACTTCGCACTTTTATCATAGTAATATTGAACTGCCATGCAATTTTTCTAAAGAATGTGGGCAAGTTGTTATGTATAATATGCAAAATTTAAAGAGTTATTAATTAATAAGCTTTGCCAATCGATGAAAATTAAGCCTTTTTTTAACAAACCTTTTTTTATTTTTTTATCTTCACTTATGAACAAAAAATCTTAAGTTCTCAAAATAATGTTATGTTACAAGCTAGAGGACTCTGATATGTTTCCCGCTTATTTAAATACTTGTACACATAGTTTACAACTTTGCATTTAACCAATGGAACTTCTAGACAGAAGCTTACAATCGAGGCAAATCACAGAGTTTCTACCAATTACCAAATAAGTTTGGTTGCATTGCATTACATTATTGCATTCATTTTAAGTAGATACAAAAATACAAAATAGATTTAATCTTTTTTTACCTTATTCAGACGTAAGAATGTTTATATATAATTATTTACGTATTTATTTATCTCTTTTAATTTATGAGTAAATATTTCTTGTGTTTTGTTTGCACAAATGTTAAATTCTTGTTTAATTTTAAAACATTTCTATTTATATTATTTATGAATATAAATTAATAGTAAATTCTTTCTTGCTGCACTTGCTTAACCACTGCGATTAATTCAAGTGAATAAAACAATTTTTTATATCAGTAAAGTGAACAATTTGCATAAAGACATCATTTATAATTTCCTTTTCAAATCGATTTCAAAGATTGCAATGAAAAAAACTCAGGTTATTGCTCTTTAGTTATGCGAATATTCAAAAAGGATATTGTAAGAAAAAACTGTCCGTATAAATATACACACACATATTTGGAATTTTATCAATCATTTACAACAAGTTGTTAGGTGCATTACTTTTATGCAGATTGTTTGTAACAAATCGTATAGAAGAAAACCACAACTAACCAAACATAAATTCTTTGTTTTTTTGGATTGCATTAATGCCTTTGTATCATCTTCAATTTCAATACAAGCTACAACACTGTGACAAGCAATCACTTTTCAGGGGTTTCTATAGGTCGATCCCTTTTGAACACATTTTTCATTACATTCTCACACATTTTACGCGGTATTTCATTTATTTCGTTATGATTATTTTGGTTGAGTTTCACCTGCGTTTCTGGTTTGTTTGAGTAAACCTTGATTTTCAGATATCCCCACAAAAAGAAGTCCAGAGCAGTCAAATCAGGTGACCATGGAGGTCAATCAACATCACCATTTCTTGAAATAAATTGTTGTGGAAAGAGTTCTCGCAGTCATTTCATTGTAATTTTGGTTATATGCGATGTGGCACCGTCTTGTTGATACCACATGCTAACCAAGTCCAAAGCAAGCAGTTCTGGCATTAAAAAATTTTTAATCATATCACGATATCGCTCCCGATTGACAGTTACCGTTACGCCGTTTAAGTAAGGTCCAATGATTCCTCCTGGCCAAATTGCACACCAGACTGTCACCTTTAATTGATGCAAAGGTGACTGATGAAAAATTTGAAACGTTTCTATTGCCCAGAATTGACTATTCTGTTTATTAACATATTCACTCAAATGAAAATGTGCCTCGTCACTCATTATTACCTTGTCATGAAAATCGATTATTTATTTTGATAAAATGTTTTAACGATTAAAACACGTTTATTTACCAAATATTTTTCATAATAAATTTGCCGCATCTCTACTTCAAATATTAACTGTCAAGACTAATGTTTACCAAAATGGCGGACACCCTGTATATATTAATAATAAAATTTTTTATTCCCTTCAAGCTATTCCAAAAAAAGTATTAAAATAAATTTTTGACTATATTTTAAAGAAAAAAAATCAAAAACAAGAATTTTTTTCCCAGAAAATGTTAAAATTCTTATTGAATAGAGTCTAATGAACAATTTTGCTTAATAAAGTTAGGCGTTATAGCGAGCGTGTATGGACCAGTGCATTAACAAGTAGGACTAATTAAAAAAATCCCCCAACTGTATGTAAAAACCATTATCCATTTAACAATACGATTTCGTTGGGCCAGACAATAGAACCCATTTTTGTGATACAACGGAGTAGTTTTAAAACTACTCTTAGTTTAAACTGCACGTTCTTGTTTTACAATGACATGGCCCATGACTGCAATACACAGGACAATGTTGTAACCATGATGCACTGGCAAACGTTACAACCAATTGCCGGTGCCAATCGTCGTTTACTTATAGGCTCAAATAAAACATAATTTTCTCATACAACCGTAAAATGGAAATAAAAATAATTTTAAAAAACGGAAATTATTCAATAACCATTCAAAGGATGCGGACAAAACGGAAATGAAATGTATGATTTTTTTAAGAAAATGTCATTAGCCAAGACCAGCAATAACAAGTGTCATTCAAGGCTTCTTTTTAAGATGTAAAGAGGAAATAAAAATATTTTGTATTTGTTTAAAATATCCCAATCAAAGCATAAACTATTTTGTACATAAATTGCGCATTTTTTGTGACTTTTGAAAAATTAAAACTTAATTATTTTTATAGTTATTATTGTTTTTGTTTAATTCGTTTTCTGTTTTTTTAAGAGTGTGTGTGTGTGTATGTGTTGTTCACTTCACAAAGTGATAAGGGTATAAAGTGTATATATAAATTTTCATTATGTTTTGTAATTTCTTTTATATCTGTCTCTTTGTCCGAAACCTCGTTTGGTACTGAAAAGGTCAGAAATATTCATGCCTGTTTTAACTGCGGATATCAGCTTAGGTATTCCTGCAGAGTCGTACTAGTTTCGCAGGGATACCAAACTTAGACATAGTTTAAAACACCTTTAAACATATGGAGCTGTCAAAGTGGAGGTGGCGGGTTGCACTCGCCACTACCTTTCGTAACATAAGCTAACATGGGACTGCTGAAAGCAGCCTTATAGTCAACAAATAGATAGTATGTGTCGATCTGTCTTTTCCACGATTTTGCATAGTGTGTATATCTGGTCGATGGTGGATTTGCAAGTTTTAAAGCCGCATTGATATGGCTCCATTATCTCGTCGATATCAAATTTCAATCTTTCACAAAATTCGCTGGATATAATTTTGTAAAACGTTAACATTAGAGGGGTCCGTTAATCTGTTTCTTCGTTTCTTCTTAGTACGCAAATTTTTACAAGGGTGGGCTACTAACTCGACACCTCAACCAAATTTTATCGTTCTTATGGGTGAACGCGTTTTTTTTAGCTCACTACCTTTTATGGTTATTTAAGGCAGCTACCCCAGGTGATACCACGGGGAGGTCAGTGTTCACAGTTAAAATTAAGGAGGGACCAAGATTGGTCTGGGCTTTGCCAGATAAAAACCAATGAGAGCCGTTACTTGGTATCCAACTTCTCCTACGTCACCTATTACAATATTTGAATATAAAAAAAAGTTCTACCTTCGGAAGTTAAGCTTTAATTGAACCGAAGGCAACTGATTGTCAAAAATTTTGTTATTTTTTCATCGCATTAACAACTGATTATTACACATTAATTTTTGAATTTATTGGGGTTGGCATAAGACACATGATAGGCAAGTTAAATAAGAATCCTCTCATATATTTTTAATCTCAAATTTTTACCATTTACCTTTTAATAATTGAAGATGTTTTCTTTCCTTAAATAAATAATTCTTCGAAATAAATGTAACGATTTTTTTCTCTTTATATAACTACAAATAAATCAAAAAAATAAACTTAAAGTACAATTTAAAATTAACCTTTAATTGATTGTAACTGCATTAAACAGATTTAAATGTTTTTTCATTGTAAAACTTTGTTTCAAGAGATTTTCTTTTCGCAACATAATAGATAAAAATTCAAACTTTTTATGACACAAATTACTCTATTATCTTAAAGAGCACAAACAAACTTATCTACCTTAAAGCTTGTAGTAAAATGATAAAACAACTTATGTCAAAAATCAAAAAAGAAAAACAAAAGTTATATACATTGCTGTCAGTTTTTTTTCCAGGATTCATTGCCAAAATTTTATCAAAAACCGCCAAAACCCGCCAAAAATAGCCAACAAATATTAGTTTGAGTTTTCACCTAAAAACGTAGCCCAAAGATCGCCAAAATAAAACTTTGTTAAGTTTTTACGCAATAAACTGTAGGTGTATTTAGTTTTTTTAATTCTTAACTAGTTTTGTTTGATAAAGGAAGTATTTTTCGTAATTTAATGGTAAATGTGGAAGTCTCAAAACATAATTAATTTCAATAAGATTGCCATATGTAAAGGGAAAAAGAAAGTCATTACAACTAATTAAGAAAATTGTTTTCTTGGGCTTTTGAAAAACTTTTTAATGTTTTGGTTTGTTAATAATAATTCTCAAAAAGTTTATTGCGGTTATTACTTAAAGGAAGAGGAAGAATATTCCCGTGGTTTTTTCAAGAAATTGCTTAGAGTCTGTTGATAATTTGGTACCAACTCCAATAGCTTCAAAATTTTATATTGAAAGCAACAGCACGGAAATTTGGGGTCATATTTTGGGGTAATTTTTCATTTTTGAAATTGGGGTGATTTTTCATTTTTGAGACTGTGGCCTTGGATGTGGCCAAACCCCCTTCTATAAATAAAAACCTTATATTACAATTTCATAAACTCCAGTAAAATTAAAACACAATAAACTTCGCAATTTGGTAAAACAAAATTGCCAAATATATAGCCATGTTGCAAAGACCTCAACTTTAGTCGCCACTTTTGGCATAAAATCGCCATTACTGACAGCCCTGGTTTTATAAACTGCGACTCGTAAGACCGGCTATACAAACATGCATAAGTATGTGTGTTTATATTGGGCTGTCTAAAAAATATAAAACTCGCATTACACCTTCAAATATAAAGTTTGTAATAGTAAAAGTAGATTCCAAAAAAAAATTATATTTGGGTAGGGAGTTGTTGTTTCCTAATGAAGGGGAACCAATATTTTTGCTTTGCCAATTTATTTGAGTCAAAAGCCATTTGCCCCAAAAAACCACCTCTAACTACCTACTCAGCTAACAATGCACTTTTTTTTTTCTTAATTTGTGGAAATTTTATAAAAATAAAAATCGAATTCGGTTAAAACCCTTTATTATTCAAGTTAGTGATTGCCACCTGGGATTTTTGGTTTTTTATATGTATTTTTTTTTTGTAATTCAATCGAAAATTAACAAAAAAAACTTTCAAAGGTTAAGTTCTACAATTTTACAAAAATCCTTAAGCTAAAATCAACTTAACATATTGTTACCGGTTACAATTGATTGTTGCAAATATATGAAATCCAGGGGTCGCAACAACTACAAAAAACTTGGATTTATTTATTTATTTTTTTTTTTTTTTTTTTTTTGACAATAAAATTTAATACTTTCTCCAATTTTTTTGAGAAGTAATAATCAATTGCATTTTCAAAACTTTTAACTTTTTTTAATTTTTGATCCCTGATTAAAACACTGAATAATTCGCTTTGTTTTGCAGTTGCTTCTACTGTTAGATATAATTTTTAGGGCACTGCACAATGGCTTAAAACCCATATTTCTGGTCAAAATAAAAAACACTGAATAATTCGCTTTGTTTTGCAGTTGCTTCTACTGTTAGATATAATTTTTAGAGCACTGCACAATGGCTTAAATCCCATATTTCAGGTAAAAATGCAAATTTTTTATTTCATTATTTCGCATATTTTTTTTATGGGGGCAAAAAAACATTTTAAATCAGCAAAATTGAATTTTGTTTTAAAAAACTGTTATACATATACATTTAGGATCTTTCTAACGAACATGCACTAGTTTTCTCATATATGAAATATTTTTTCAAAAAAGTAATACTACGATATCCGTATGGAAAACATTAAAGAAATCCTAGCATATGCCCATCTTAAACATTTTTTTTGTTACTAAACAGGTTTTTTGTAGTTTTCTTATTATAAATAAAAAAAATTTCGAAACATCTCCGAAATGCATATTGTTTCTTAAAATTTTCAGACAGGAAGAAAACTTTTTTTATACTTTAGGCTTTAGTGTCCTGGAATCCACGAAATATACAAGAAAAAATAACTAATATTACTCTAACTTAAAGATAAAATATGAACACTTTTTCAAAGTAAATAATTTTGGCCAGAAAAATGAGATTTTTGACCACTGTGCACTGATTTGGCATTGTCTGTGAGTGTGCGTTTTATTTCTTTTTGTGCTCTATAAACTCTAATCCGTATTGATCCACTAAAAGGAAAAACTCCTTTAAACACTCATCGTGAACAATGCAAAAATATCGAAAGTTTTTTCATTAAAACAATTTAAGTGGATTAGAGAGGGCTATTAAGTAAGAGTAGTGGTAGACAATGAATGTACAAATACATACGAACTTTTGTATATCGTGATACATTTGTGCATTTGGAAATTGGTGTGTAAATGTCCTTATGTGAACTTTTTTAAGACAAAAAAGGAAAACAAAACCCAAATAAACGGCTAAAGTTCATATTGTTTTGACTTTCTTTACTTTAGAGGATTTGTTAATGTGACAAGGTGGCAACAGCATTTTGTGGAGTGTTAAATGGAACGTTAGAAAATAAATAAGAAAAAAACTGGAAAATTGTTTAAAATCTGCAAAAAGAGAAATGTATTGTATTGTATTATTAATTAAAATATATAAAATAAAATATTAAATGATTGCTTAAATCAAACAAAAAAGTGAGCACTTAATGGTGTATTCTTTGCCAAAACGACAATTTAGTTTACGGGAAGTTTGCAAAAAAATGTTAAGGTTCACTAAATTGTTCTTGCATTTAAAACTATATTTACAAATAAAAATATTTATTTTTATCTTTTTGTATACTAGAAAGAAAAAAAAATCACAAAAAAAACTATTTTTATGAAAATTCCTTGTTTTTTATCTAAAAGTTTATTGTAAAAATTATTAAGAAGCAAAGAGTTCAAAAAATGCATTTCAAGATTTATTAGTGAATTTCAAAGTTATAAGTCACTAGCATTGGAAATCGTTGCGGACAATATCATTTTGAGCCATCTGTGAATTTTTTTCTTATGATTTACATACGAAATATGGTAAAACAAGTATGTTAGCGACATATTCATGCCAAAATTGTTAATTAGTTTCCTACTTCAACAGTAATATTTTTATACTAAACTTGTACTTAAAACTTTAAAAAACAAAAGGAGACTAATGGATATTTTGATGCTGGAACATGGTGCTGCTAACTAATATGTTACGTTCCACTGCGAATGAAATTTGTTTAATACCATTATCGACTTTTCCTCATGGAGACAAAATTTTCCGATTGTAAGACTAAAGACACTTTCCCTACATCATCCAGTATAATTTTACAATAATGGCTGCGAAAGCGGTCATACACTTCATAAAATGTGTCTTAAGTCTGTTGATCCATTTCTTCTGTCAGAGCATTTGCACATATAAGGCAGATGTGGAAAAATTTTACCTCGATACGGATTGTTGCTATCCGTCCATCTACAGGTATAAATCTGGAAACAAGATGGCTAATACTTTTGCTAACATAAAATCCGCGTCCAAATTCATGCTTGGCTTCATGGCAGCTATAATATGTGTCACCTTCAGATGTTTTAGTGACACCGTGCCCATTCCATCACATTTCCTGGAGGGCATTGATATTGGAGTTGTACTTATCCATTGCATTTGCCAGTTGAATGGATGAACCTGGTATGTACAAGGAGCAGATCCTCAAATAGTGGTTAATTTTACATTAAAAGGGGTCCTCCACAATAAGGTGGTTCCACTTTATTTTATTCTCTCTTATCTTTTTGGTTGTATATTGCTTTTTATTAAAGTTTTATTAACGTTCTTGGAATGAACTTCGATTTTTTTTGAAACCGCACTCATAGCGCTTTATGCGTAGCTTCCAGGATTTGTGTTTCAGTTACCCCTGACATGGGAAATAGACGCTGACGAGGTCGCCGCCCAATATGGGTAAGACGCTTCTAGATTTATGACCTGGAGGAGCCACAGAGTCGTCACTCTCTTATTTATACTTCTCTTGAGTGCACCTTCTGCGGAGCGATACCTATTTAGTGGTGGTATCAATTCCCCACGTCACAACATCTTCACGGCCTCGGATTCTATCGCTCTCGTTTAGAGACTGCTTTTTCAATGTATTCGCAGCTCACCTACAGTTAGTAACCACAGTTGATCGTCCAGCTATCCGTTATTTACATTTATGTAAAAATTTGCCATCATCTATATCTTTTTTAACCTAGCATGTATTTTTTACCGTCGGTTAATTTTTCGATAGCTTCGCTATTGGAAAAAAACAGCGATAGTCCGTAAAAATTTAAACTATCGATACCATCGATTGTTTTTAGCTCTTACAGATAAAATAATTTAAACACAACCTGAACCCGTACTGTTGACTGTGTTCTTATGTCTTGTCCTTAGACAGTTCGTAGCATTTCTTCGCATTTAAGTTGTAGCCGAATATAAAGCCACTCGTATTTTCCTTTATTCGTTATCAATGCGGGAACGTATTTTAGTCTTAGCCGAATACAAAACATATCGTTTTTCCTTTGATCGTTAACAATGCTAGATCGTATTTTTACTAAGCCGAATACAAGACCTCTCGCCTTTTACGTGTAACCGTTACCTACACTATGTTTAAATTATTTAAACTGAATACCAGGTCTTTCGAACCTCTCTATTATTTATTATCACTTCTTTTTAACATCTGCTCCTCCCCTAGCTTAATAGAAGCAAACCGTTAAATAAACTTAACCAGACTCAGTCATACCTCAACCGAAAAATAAAACTGCATCACAACCGCTTTTGACTCTCTTACGATGTCAAAATGTCTTTTCAGGCAGGCGAAAATTTTTATTGTTTAAATAGTGTATTAAAAGACAATTATCAAGGCCCATAGATCCGCATGGCTTCCAAATATTATTATAAATAACGACCACTCACTACTTTATAACCTTTAAAATAATCAAAAACATATATTAGGATTTCAAAATTATTTTGCTGGGTATGAATTAAAAAAATATTAATTAATTTAAAAATATGTTTTTAATTTAAAATATTCGGATAATTAAGAAGGTATGAGATATTATGTCTTATTGTCTTATTATTCTAAAGATGCAACATGGTTAAAAACAAAAACATTAATTTTTGAAATAACATTTTAATTAAAGTAATATTAAGAAACGGGCGATAAATAATTAAATAATCAAACAAAAAACATTTTCCTATCGACAATTAATTTATTTAAATGCTTAAAATTCCTACAGGCATTCCAAATGTACCAATGGACACATACAGAAGCGCCCACAACTTCACAGCCACACACACCTGGTAAACTAGATAAGGTCACCTCATGGCCATACTGTAGTACACCTTCTTCGTCAGTTTTACGAATACCAAAGTCTGTCCAAGTTGACACACCGCATTCTGAAAAAGACATTGGCATCCTGCAAATGCTTAGAAAGCGACTCTTAACTTGTGCTACAATAGCAGAGGTCCATAAAGTGGTTAATGACATGGTGGGAGTGGGGGAACCCTCGAGGCGACCACCAAAACGATGTATTCTTTTAACAGATCTTTTAAATGCCAGCGAAGCGACAGTTTATGAATATGAGAAGAACAAAATAGATCCTAATTTTAGTTATGCTTATGAAGCGCAGGAGGTTGGCGTACAAACCGAAGAAATATCGCAGGCGATAAAAGAGTTTGTATGTAGCAATTGTAAGTGTAAGAAGGATATAACGAAGAGCGAAGACAGATACGATAAGGAAATACAGGTATGTTTGCAGGAAGAAAATGATGCAAATAAAACATCGATACCATTAACTGGTGTTCTTGAAAAACTACTGCCACCACCTCCTCCACCACCCCCTCCTCCACCACCCCCTCCTTTCATGGCGCCACCACCACCTCCACCGCCACCACCACCAAGTTTTGATGGAACACTTTTACCTCCCCCACCACCTCCTCCCCTTCCAACAGTTGTTGGATCATGCTCTCCACAACTGCCGTGTAACGCAGTAACACTTACTCCTCAAATGCCCAATGCATCAACAGTTCCTCCTCCACCGCTACCTGGTGCAGCTAAAACACCCTCAATAACAACGCCAGCTCCTCTACCAAATCCAACAGAAGGAGGCTGGTTTAATCAAGCAAATAGTAAGTATTTATCTCTTAAAACTGAAGATCTTTTAGTTATACTTTTACCTGACTTCATTTCAGCACTCCGTAAGACTGCCGTAAATCCTCCAAAGCCTATGAAACCTCTTTATTGGACGCGGATAGTAACACAGCCTCCACCACCAAAAGCTTTCAAGCCCTTGGCAGTAGAAGTCGCTACTATAGGTGATACCCAAGACTCTTCAACTCCTAGCTCGTCGCCAGATGAGCCGAATTCCTCAGAATTGCCTTTAGCTGCCAAGGAAATTTGGCAGGAAATCGATGAAACAAGCCTTGATAATATCGATGAATTTACTGAACTTTTTTCACGAGAAGCCGTCATACCCAAAGTGATACCAAAAATTAAGACCCATGTACGTGTGAGACCGATTAAGGTACTCGACAGCAAAAGATCCCAAAATGTTGGCATTTTGTTACGAAGCTCTCACGTTGACTTCTGCGAAATCGAACACGCTATTTATCATGTGGATACATCTGTTGTAAGCTTAGAAACCTTGCAGCAAATTAATAAAAATAAAGCCACAAACGAAGAGTTGGAGCGCATAAGAGAGCAAAGTAACATGCAACTTGATGAACCGGAACAGTTCCTGCTAAAAATCTCGCAAATATCCATGTTCACCGAGCGCATATCATGCATGGTTTTCATGGCCGAATTCGAGGAAACAATCACTGTTATAGAACGTAAATTGGAAGTTGTGATGCAGTTGTCTCAGTTTTTAATGGAAAGTGAAGAGCTTAAATTGATATTTGCCATCATTCTTACGTTGGGAAACTATATGAATGGTGGTAATCGTCAGCGTGGCCAGGCCGATGGTTTTACTTTGGAAATATTAAGCAAATTAAAAGATGTTAGGTCTAAGGACTCACAAATTACTCTTTTGCATTTTATTGTACGGACGTACATTAGTAGAAAGCGAAATGAAGGTATACAACTATTAGAAATACCATTACCCATACCAGAGCCATCGGATGTGGAGCGAGCAACCCAAGTCGATTTTGAAGAGGTCAAAGCACAAATAACAAAACTAAATGATCAACTAAATTGTAAGGCTCATAATTAGCTCTAAACCAAAAAGTAAATAACTTCTTCTAATCTCTTTTTTTCATCTCATAAGCTAAAAAACGCACAACGGACAAGGTAATCATGCACTCGACTGATCAAAACGTGGAACCATTTAAATCAAAGATGGAAATATTTCTGAAAAATGCCTCCAAAGACATTGAAAAACTCCTGAAGGAGTTAGAGGATTGCCGTCAAGCATTTATAGATACAATGAATTTTTATCATTACGCACCCAAATCTGGCACTTTGGAACAATGTACACCCAATAAATTTTTCGAGCATTGGACCAATTTCACAAACGATTTTAAGGGCATAATGAAAAAAGAAATTGCAATACTTTGGAATGAATTGTAAAAAATATTTTATTTTAAAATCCTTTAACACATTGCTAAAGCACTTATTTTTTCTTTTTTTTTTATTTCAGATTGAAAAAATCAAAAAATGCACAATCGCGAAAAACAGTCAAAACTACAAAAATTAAATCGGGTGGCCTTAAGGAACGTATTATGCGTCTTAATAAAAAGTAAAAATGCTGTTTCTTATTTAAAAACAATAAATATATAAACAGCATGTAAATTATTTATTGAATGAAAGAATTCAAACAAATTCACTAAAACATGCATATCGATGGCTTAATATGGAAACGGAGTATCTTGATTTTTTTTTCGAAATAACGTTTTTTGTTTTCACTGACGAATAAGTACCAAATTCATCATAATTTCTTTTGTTTTTCTTAAATTTAATTAAAATCTGTTGCCTCTTTTTTTTTTTTAAATTGAAAATAAACTTTTTTTATGCAATTTTTTACCAATTTTATGAAGTGTTTTTCTTCCCTGTTCAGTAACAAAAAAAAATTGAGTTACGCCCTTTTTATATTAGGCCATCGATCTATTAATCACCCTCTTATTGTGCTATTTAAGCAATATGAATAAACGCCGAACACTGATAAAAAACTGCGGCAATAATATATATTCATAAGTTTAGTTATAATTTTAAATGTATATGAAAACCTTAAAATATTTTTTTGTATTTTTTTTTAATTAAGAGCATATAATGGTCGTTTTTTTCCTATACAATAAAAATGTTGTATTTATATCCTTTGCTTACTCATAACATAAAATCTCGCTGAAATAAAAATATATTTATTTAAGACAAAATTAAACAATTTTTGAATATATAATTAGTTGTTTATTAAACGAAAAACTTAAAGATCCTTTTCCTGTAAAGAAGTAGAGAACTCTTAGAAAATTGATTAAGCTCATTGATTAATTTTCGATCATAATCGAAGCCGATATACCAGCCCTTTTGAGGAGAAACTTTATTTTTAGAGTCGTTTTCACAACTAAACAGTAACTGAAGTGAGGAAGCTATCGGACAAGTAAACAGTTTTTGGTTATCATAAGTATTCTTTATGCTAAAAGTGACCTTTAGGTAAAAGTTAAGAATATTCAACCTTTTAATTTTAATGTTAGACTTTAAACTGAAGTAAATATTGGTTTGGAAAAAGCATTATATAGTTTTCAAACTGCCATTTTTCCATCAAATATTACGCAAAATTATTATACAAAAGCAAAGTATTTGTTGTTGCCTTGTCAAAACTTTAAAATTTAAATGTTTACTTTAAGAAAAGTTGTGATAACCAGAAGAGTTAAAGATCACTTTATTCTTAACCTTAGTAAAAGTTACCTTTATTAACACTCACATTATAACTAAGATAAAAAAATGACTCTTAATACAAATATATATTAAAATATCCACTTGAACAATAATCGCTCGATTAACCAAACCAAAGTTTTAATCGCTCATATGAGAAAAAGTGCAACTTTCGACAAAAGAATAATTTAAGCAATTTACTCCGACTACTCGAATAAAATTAATTTTACTCTATATTCCCCTTTTTTTCTTATTAAATTTTTTGTTTATTTTTGTTGCTGTTTTTGATAGGGAAGTCAAGAGACTTTAATAGTTTTTTTCTCCAAATTTCACCTTAACACTATAAAGGAAATTTTTTTGCACCGAATCATTACTTGAAATAAAAAATGGGTAACACAAAGCGTAAGTTTTCGTATGTAAAGCTCGGCCAACCAGCTGAATCAAGACTAAAGCCAAATATCTACGGCACTGAAATTATTATTTGCATTTGGGGGGACTTAAAGGCTTCAGTTTAATATGAGCAACATTCAAATCTGGCCACACCATGACAGAGAACCTGTATTAAATACAACTAATTAGTTTGAAACTAACATTGACTAAAAACGCCTAACACTTGCGGCCAAATATGAAATCGTAATATCGTATTAGGAACCCGCTCGGCTACGTGCTTAGGAAGAAATTGATGAGAGAAGTTAAACCAAGCCCCGCTAGTTGTTTTGATATATGCAGAGCGCTTTTTTTTGGGATACACTTCAGAATATAGTATTAAGAACTAGTTTGATTCATTCTTAACCTCAATATTACCAAATATATAAAATTTTAAAATTTAATAGTAGTCAATATATTGAACTACATATGTATTTCAAAAATAAGTCGTATTTTAACGATTTCCTCTGCATTAATTTTTTGAACTTTTTTTTAATGCATTCCAATGCCATATCATAATTTAAATATTCTAATGCGTTAAAAATAACAGTCAATGTTGTAGAAAATCTCTAGTTTAGGCGCTCTGATAGTTCACGTGTTTATTTAAAATAATAATATAACTTTAATTAATTTTAAGCTCTATTTTTTGTAGAAGAAGAAATGGAGAGGATTTATCGAAAATTGTATTAATTTTAAACATGCATTTGCATGAGGATCTGAATCCCTAAATTTGAACTCGTGCTCGCCAATGACACGCTTATATTAGTTTCAAGCATGTTTCATTTTAATATGAACCAGTTCATTATCAGTAGAACTTATGCATTTACTACTTCTTTTGCAATTTTATCATAAAAATCTATTTGGAAAATATGAGGGATGTGAAATTTTTTCACCGTACTTTACCGAGCACAAAACGAACGTTTCATAAAAACCTATTGCTTCCATTTGCTAATCACAAGAAAACGCAAAAGTTTTCTTTGTGGCCTAAAATATTCAAATATTACAACTATTTAGTACTACATTCACGAAAAAAAAAATATTTTTTTAATTTAATTTTCAAAAATGTTTTAATTTTTAAATAAAAAAGTGTATATAAGTAAATACATACATATAAAAACTTACGAATTCAAACAAGAAAAATGCAAGAGATCAAAATAAAACTTAATTCAGTCCAGCCCCCTGTTCTGTAACTTGCGAAAAGTTTTCGCAGCGAGAAAATTTTTTTTATTGTCATAGTCTTCCGATTATTAACAGTGTGACTTAGATAATACATAAACTCTCATTATACTACGTTAAAAGTTAAAATATTTAGGTTTATCGTGCTCATCCTGTCTTTTACAAGGCGACTATAAACTTTTCGATGCGAGAAGTTCTCACTAAAGTTACAGAACACAGGCACAGGATACACTTCACCAGGTAATATCAAGGCGAATTCAAAACTACGCCCTCTGCATTTACATTTTGTGTTTGAACGGAGAAATTTAAAAAAAAATTTTAAATTTCATACAAAATTATATACATATGTATTTCAAAAGTACGAATGTCAAATTTATTAAAGTCAGCTAGGCTCTGGATATTACCTGTGTGAGTGTACCCTAATTGCAAATATGCATGAATTTCAACCACTGCAGAATGATATCAGCGCTGAAGTCTTCGTTAGGCATAAAATCGATTTAGTTACAAATTATTATTTGACAATTCAGATGGACATCTTTCAAATAAGCCCTTAGTTACCAAACTTTAATTTTTTTATGAATATGGGGGTTAGAATTTAATGTTTTATAAACCAAAAATAAGGAAAAAGTAAAAAAAATTGTGAAAATGTTACAAAAACACTTGAAGTGCGCGGTTTTGTAAGTCTCGGGGTTCCCGGGGTAGGCAATGAAAATTGACGAATTTTCCGGGACGGGAACTCCCGGAAAAACCCCTAATTGTGGCTAAAAATATTTAAACACACAACTATTTAGTACCATATTCAGGCCAAAAAATATTTTGTTTGCATTAAACGAACAAAATGCTTAGCTATGGCCACTTGTACTATTATTCTTTTTTCTTAAGCAACAATTAATAAAAAATTTGCAATATTTGTTGGAGTTAAGAAAATTATTTAAGTTCAGGATCGGCCGAACAATAAAAACTTGACCGAAGTTCGGGCTCGGGCTAGGTTCGGTTAAAAAAATGCACGTTCAGTCTGGCTTTAGTTATAGTTTTAAGAATCGCAAAAATTATTATTTAATATAGATTTTTAGAAGGGAGATTTAAACCTTCTTGTCTAACTCTTTATATATGTTTGTCTGAAATAAGACAGTTATATATAAAAGTTTATTTAAGTTCAAGTTACTAGAGTTCCTTTATTATGTATGTAGTTGTCATTACGACGCATCTAATGTTTTTAGATTTTATAGGGGGTGCTGAACGCTAGAGCTAGAGGAGATTTGCTGTGGCTTAACGAAACGCTTTTTATAAACAAAGTGTTACACTACGCTCATTTTGTAATATAAGAGAAAACGAATACATACATACATTTTTTGGGTAGACGCCCTACTCCCTACGCCCGTTAACTGGATTAGGAAATTTCATTACACTCGGCTAGTAATAATAAAAATTTCCATTTTAGGTACCACTATCTTATTAATGAACTTAAAGCCAAATAAATAGAAATCATTATAAGATATACAAAAAAGTTCAAATAAATAACTATAAAATTTGTTACAAACACATAGCTCAATGTATGAATGAAATCCTTGATACAGTATATGTATTTAATGTGCGAAAAATAATTGTATAATAATGCCTACATTGTGACATCACCTACCCAGCAAAAACTTACATTGCTTTGTAATGAGTTAAAATTAAAAAAAACTCTTACTAATAAGCATTTTAACCCATTATTTTGACATGGCGATGACATTGGAACCAAGTACTTACCATGGTCGCTTACAAAGAGCGACTTACATAAACTTTTACTTTATTGGTATTCAAATAACCTTTTCCTGGGGCCTCTTGTTACTCATTGTTGCAAGAGATTATCATTGTAGGAGATATGAACGGTGCTGCTGCAACATAAACATTTATTACAACCAAATTTTTTGGAAAAGTAAACAAACGTGAAAAAAAATAACAAAATCTAAAATTAATCAAACAAAATAATTAAAACTTACTTTAAGCTGCATTGTAATACAATATCTGCACTTAATAGTTAAATAATAATGACAATACAAGAAATGTAATTCTTTTTTATATTAAAAAATTTTTACTAATAAATAACAAAAACCTAATTATTAAAATACAAGTTTTTGTTCAAGTAATTTTTACAAAAATATTTTTACTATTCAAGTTTTTATACAAAATCCATTTTATTAAAAGTATAGGTAGGTATTGAAAAAAAAAGTTAGAGCGCTATATTCGACTGTGCCGAATCTTATATACCCTTCACATTGGCCTTTCGAAACCCCGAACTTTTTTTTGTTTTCATCCATTTCTTTATTGTTTATAAAATATTTCTAATTTTCAAATAAGGGTCGGGTCATATTTTATCCCTCTTAGGGTGACTACGGTGAAGATGTACGAGTTTTTACCCTAATTTTTTCAAATTTCGTATGGCAGCCTCCTAAGGGGGTGAAGATAGAGTGGGAAAATTAATGGCAGCCCTCTTAGGGGCTGGAGAAAGGAGGTAAGTATGTTTAACAAAAATTTTTGGGAAAAAACCAATTGGAGTCAGTATTTAACTTGACGAAGCTCCCTGGATGCTGTGGGAGCCGTTTAAAAAAATTAAACTTTTTATTGCAACCCTATCAGGGGGCGGAGATAGGGTGTGAGTATGTTCCAAAAAAAAATTTTTGTGTAGAAAAATTAATGGGAGTCAGTATTGCATTGCACCCGTGTAAGGGCAACTCCAGGGGAGTTGTAGAGGTTTTTATGTACAAATTTTAGAGAAATAAACAGAGGTAGTCATGGATTTTGGCTTATATCTCGATCATTTATCAGGCGATTTTTCTGGATTTCAGTAGCGATTTTTTCGCAGACCTACGGGTCTATGCGACATAGGGCTTCCAAAAGTCAAACATAACACGGACAGACTGGCAGACGTTTCCCCTATCTATAAGGACCAAGAAAATATATACTTTATGGAGTCGCAGATGGATATAAAAGAAGTAACAAACGGAGTGACAACTGATATATACATACCTTAAAATAATAAGAGCAAATGGTATGCAATTCATGCGAATGAGAGCACACGCGAAAATGTGAACAAAAACACAAGCACGTGAATCGACCGCTTGCTTATTAACAACAATAAACCAAGACAGTATCATACGCAAATATTATAATAAATACAACATCTGATCATTTCCCTCCCTTTCGTTTTAAAAATAAATTAAATGATGACTCGGGTAGAGCAACCAGCAAAATCCAGGGGCCGCAACAGTCCCAAATGTTTATATTAAAAGCAACAACAGAAAAGCTTGGGCAAATTTTTTCCTGATTTTTTTTTTTTGGTCATTTTTCATATCTGAAATTCTTTTTTTAAAACATCCCAAAGTTTTTACGTTTTTGGGTTTTTTTTTTAATTTTTAAACTTCCTGCTACAAACTATACAAAATAATAATATGAAAAATGTCTCCAAAACATTAAATCAAAAATGGCCCCAAGTTAAAAATTAAAAACAACCGCAATTTCAACAAGTAAGAAAATAAGAATTAACATTATCCATTATTTCTTTTAATTTTTAAAATTTACAAACTGTATCCAGAGAAAAGACTTGCAAATTTGTTGAGAGTTATTTTAAATTATCGTAAGGTTTGGCGTTATTTCATTTTTATTATAGGGAGTTATCTTATTTTGATTGGAAGTTATATAATTTTTGTTGAGAGTTATTTCATTTTCCTTAAAGCAAGTATATGACTACAGTACTCATAACTTGTTCATTAAAAGATGTTAAAAGCTGACAATTAATTAAAAATTTTAGGTTTTAACAAAAGTGGCGTATATTGGGAGTTATTTAATTTTTGTTTGGAGTTATTTCATTTTGAAGTTATTTAATGGTACCGCATAATGTTTATTTATCAAAGATATGTTCAAAGTCGAAGTCGAAACGAAGCCATATTATAACGTTTATTCGTCTAAGATATAAGTATTTCAAATAGGCTTCGTGTGCTAAAGCTTTCCTATTTTTAGCTTAATTTAAAAATGTGATTCTCGTTTAATCAATAAAATAAAAAATTAAATCAATTTTTTTAATTACAAAAAGGAATATCACCACAATTTCAGAAGAACAAAATGGTCCTAAAAGCCCGAATAATATTCCCTAATTTTTGGTTTCGCTTTTTTAATGGAAAAACTTGGGGTTATTTTCCATTTTTGCTTTGGGGACATTTTTTTATTTTCACTTTGGGGCCATTTTTATTTAGGCCAAATTTTTAAATTATTTTGGAACCATTTTTCATTTTCAACATTTAGAACCATATTTTTTTTTTTGCAACAACATATGTATATTTTTGGGGCAATTTTTTTTTTCTAGAATTTTGGTGATTTTTCATTTTTAAAATTTGGGCCACTTTTCAATTTGCATAGTAACAAAATGTTTAGAAACGAAAAAAGGCCCCAAAAATTCAAAAACTTTGAGGAGATTTTAAAAATGAAAAATAGTCTCAAAAATCTGTAAAAATTGCCCCAAACTTTTATGTTGTTGCTTTGGGGCCATAATTCATTGGTTCCCTGTAGAGTTAGGCCAAATTTTTAAATTATTTTAGTACCATTTTTCATATTAACCACTTGGGGCCATTTTTTATTTTCTTTGAACAACATAAATTTTGTTGCTATTTTTTCGGGTTTTTAGGGGCCATTTTTCATTTCTACAATTGGGGTGTTTATCATTTTTGAAATGCGGTATTAAAATCCAGTAAAATTACCCGATAACTGACAGAGATATAAGCCACCATATATGCAACCACGACTACCTCTGGTTATTATTATTAAATTTTTTAATAAAATCAACTGCCCTGGAGTTGTCCCTACACGGGTGCAATGTTAGACCGACTCCCATTAATTTTTCCCCCCGAACGATTTTGTTGAAAATACTTACACTCCATCTCCGCCCCCTGACAGGGTTGCTAGACAAAAGCTTAATTTTTTTTAATTGCTCCCACAGCTTGCAGGGTGCTCCTACAGGTACCATGAAATAACTCCCAAATGAAATAACTCCCAATGAAAAAATGAAATAAGTCCCAATTTTTCCATACAAATTGGGAGTTATTTCATAATGAAATAACTCCCAAATGAAATCACTCCCAATGAAATTTTGTTGGGAGTTACTTTATTTTTTCAAAGTGTTGGGAGTTATTTCATTTTTGTTGGGAGTTATTTCATTTTCTATCATTGGGAGTTATTTCAATTTTATTGGGAGTTATTTCATTTTTATTGGGAGCTATTTCATTTTCGTTGGGAGTTATTTCATTTTTATTGGGAGTTATTTCATTTTAGTGTATATAACAGAGCATTTAAAAAATTTCTTATTAAAAGTATTAATACATTTATGGTTATTTATTTGAACTTTTTCTATATATCTTATAATTATTTCTATTTATTCGGCTTAAGTTCATTATTAAAAATGTGATAGCTAAGAATGGAAATTTTTATTAAAAATTAAGTAATTCCGATACTAGCCGAGTGTAATGCATTTTCGAAATCAGCTACGATTTCTCGTCAGCACTCTTTCTATTCGGTACTACTGTAAGTTGAATGTTGATTTGTTCTATTTAAACAAACTTTAATTAGAATTTGAATACTGGAATTCTATTCATATTCCTTATTGTTTTGACCGAACTAAATCACATACAACTCTATGTCCCCTCATTCCCATTCCATTTGCATTTATCACTAGTTACTTCTCTTCATCTACCTTTACTTTCATTCTGCCTTTGGCCATCCATTGGATGACACTAAATTCATTTAATTTTCAAATATTTTCATTTATCATTCTGTCATTCGATTGCCTCCGATCATTTCCCCATTCATAATTTTACATTGAGCCATGTGTCCGTAATACATTTATGGTTATTTATTTGAACTTTTTCTATATATCTTATAATTATTTCTATTTATTCGGCTTAAGTTCATTATTAAAAATGTGATAGCTAAGAATGGAAATTTTTATTAAAAATTAAGTAATTCCGATACTAGCCGAGTGTAATGCATTTTCGAAATCAGCTACGATTTCTCGTCAGCACTCTTTCTATTCGGTACTACTGTAAGTTGAATGTTGATTTGTTCTATTTAAACAAACTTTAATTAGAATTTGAATACTGGAATTCTATTCATATTCCTTATTGTTTTGACCGAACTAAATCACATACAACTCTATGTCCCCTCATTCCCATTCCATTTGCATTTATCACTAGTTACTTCTCTTCATCTACCTTTACTTTCATTCTGCCTTTGGCCATCCATTGGATGACACTAAATTCATTTAATTTTCAAATATTTTCATTTATCATTCTGTCATTCGATTGCCTCCGATCATTTCCCCATTCATAATTTTACATTGAGCCATGTGTCCGTAATACATTTATGGTTATTTATTTGAACTTTTTCTATATATCTTATAATTATTTCTATTTATTCGGCTTAAGTTCATTATTAAAAATGTGATAGCTAAGAATGGAAATTTTTATTAAAAATTAAGTAATTCCGATACTAGCCGAGTGTAATGCATTTTCGAAATCAGCTACGATTTCTCGTCAGCACTCTTTCTATTCGGTACTACTGTAAGTTGAATGTTGATTTGTTCTATTTAAACAAACTTTAATTAGAATTTGAATACTGGAATTCTATTCATATTCCTTATTGTTTTGACCGAACTAAATCACATACAACTCTATGTCCCCTCATTCCCATTCCATTTGCATTTATCACTAGTTACTTCTCTTCATCTACCTTTACTTTCATTCTGCCTTTGGCCATCCATTGGATGACACTAAATTCATTTAATTTTCAAATATTTTCATTTATCATTCTGTCATTCGATTGCCTCCGATCATTTCCCCATTCATAATTTTACATTGAGCCATGTGTCCGTAATACATTTATGGTTATTTATTTGAACTTTTTCTATATATCTTATAATTATTTCTATTTATTCGGCTTAAGTTCATTATTAAAAATGTGATAGCTAAGAATGGAAATTTTTATTAAAAATTAAGTAATTCCGATACTAGCCGAGTGTAATGCATTTTCGAAATCAGCTACGATTTCTCGTCAGCACTCTTTCTATTCGGTACTACTGTAAGTTGAATGTTGATTTGTTCTATTTAAACAAACTTTAATTAGAATTTGAATACTGGAATTCTATTCATATTCCTTATTGTTTTGACCGAACTAAATCACATACAACTCTATGTCCCCTCATTCCCATTCCATTTGCATTTATCACTAGTTACTTCTCTTCATCTACCTTTACTTTCATTCTGCCTTTGGCCATCCATTGGATGACACTAAATTCATTTAATTTTCAAATATTTTCATTTATCATTCTGTCATTCGATTGCCTCCGATCATTTCCCCATTCATAATTTTACATTGAGCCATGTGTCCGTAATACATTTATGGTTATTTATTTGAACTTTTTCTATATATCTTATAATTATTTCTATTTATTCGGCTTAAGTTCATTATTAAAAATGTGATAGCTAAGAATGGAAATTTTTATTAAAAATTAAGTAATTCCGATACTAGCCGAGTGTAATGCATTTTCGAAATCAGCTACGATTTCTCGTCAGCACTCTTTCTATTCGGTACTACTGTAAGTTGAATGTTGATTTGTTCTATTTAAACAAACTTTAATTAGAATTTGAATACTGGAATTCTATTCATATTCCTTATTGTTTTGACCGAACTAAATCACATACAACTCTATGTCCCCTCATTCCCATTCCATTTGCATTTATCACTAGTTACTTCTCTTCATCTACCTTTACTTTCATTCTGCCTTTGGCCATCCATTGGATGACACTAAATTCATTTAATTTTCAAATATTTTCATTTATCATTCTGTCATTCGATTGCCTCCGATCATTTCCCCATTCATAATTTTACATTGAGCCATGTGTCCGTAATACATTTATGGTTATTTATTTGAACTTTTTCTATATATCTTATAATTATTTCTATTTATTCGGCTTAAGTTCATTATTAAAAATGTGATAGCTAAGAATGGAAATTTTTATTAAAAATTAATTAACATTCAACTTACAGTAGTACCGAATAGAAAGAGTGCTGACGAGAAATCGTAGCTGATTTCGAAAATGCATTACACTCGGCTAGTATCGGAATTACTTAATTTTTAATAAAAATTTCCATTCTTAGCTATCACATTTTTAATAATGAACTTAAGCCGAATAAATAGAAATAATTATAAGATATATAGAAAAAGTTCAAATAAATAACCATAAATGTATTACGGACACATGGCTCAATGTAAAATTATGAATGGGGAAATGATCGGAGGCAATCGAATGACAGAATGATAAATGAAAATATTTGAAAATTAAATGAATTTAGTGTCATCCAATGGATGGCCAAAGGCAGAATGAAAGTAAAGGTAGATGAAGAGAAGTAACTAGTGATAAATGCAAATGGAATGGGAATGAGGGGACATAGAGTTGTATGTGATTTAGTTCGGTCAAAACAATAAGGAATATGAATAGAATTCCAGTATTCAAATTCTAATTAAAGTTTGTTTAAATAGAACAAATCAACATTCAACTTACAGTAGTACCGAATAGAAAGAGTGCTGACGAGAAATCGTAGCTGATTTCGAAAATGCATTACACTCGGCTAGTATCGGAATTACTTAATTTTTAATAAAAATTTCCATTCTTAGCTATCACATTTTTAATAATGAACTTAAGCCGAATAAATAGAAATAATTATAAGATATATAGAAAAAGTTCAAATAAATAACCATAAATGTATTACGGACACATGGCTCAATGTAAAATTATGAATGGGGAAATGATCGGAGGCAATCGAATGACAGAATGATAAATGAAAATATTTGAAAATTAAATGAATTTAGTGTCATCCAATGGATGGCCAAAGGCAGAATGAAAGTAAAGGTAGATGAAGAGAAGTAACTAGTGATAAATGCAAATGGAATGGGAATGAGGGGACATAGAGTTGTATGTGATTTAGTTCGGTCAAAACAATAAGGAATATGAATAGAATTCCAGTATTCAAATTCTAATTAAAGTTTGTTTAAATAGAACAAATCAACATTCAACTTACAGTAGTACCGAATAGAAAGAGTGCTGACGAGAAATCGTAGCTGATTTCGAAAATGCATTACACTCGGCTAGTATCGGAATTACTTAATTTTTAATAAAAATTTCCATTCTTAGCTATCACATTTTTAATAATGAACTTAAGCCGAATAAATAGAAATAATTATAAGATATATAGAAAAAGTTCAAATAAATAACCATAAATGTATTACGGACACATGGCTCAATGTAAAATTATGAATGGGGAAATGATCGGAGGCAATCGAATGACAGAATGATAAATGAAAATATTTGAAAATTAAATGAATTTAGTGTCATCCAATGGATGGCCAAAGGCAGAATGAAAGTAAAGGTAGATGAAGAGAAGTAACTAGTGATAAATGCAAATGGAATGGGAATGAGGGGACATAGAGTTGTATGTGATTTAGTTCGGTCAAAACAATAAGGAATATGAATAGAATTTCCAGTATTCAAATTCTAATTAAAGTTTTGTTTAAATAGAAACAAATTCAACATTCAACTTACAGTAGTACCGAATAGAAAGAGTGCTGACGAGAAATCGTAGCTGATTTCGAAAAATGCATTACACTCGGCTAGTATCGGGAATTACTTAATTTTTAATAAAAATTTCCATTCTTAGCTATCACATTTTTAATAATGAACTTAAGCCGAATAAATAGAAATAATTATAAGATATATAGAAAAAGTTCAAATAAATAACCATAAATGTATTACGGGACACATGGCCTCAATGTAAAATTATGAATGGGGAAATGATCGGAGGCAATCGAATGACAGAATGATAAATGAAAATATTTTGAAAATTAAATGAATTTAGTGTCATCCAATGGATGGCCAAAGGCAGAATGAAAGTAAAGGTAGATGAAGAGAAGTAACTAGTGATAAATGCAAATGGAATGGGAATGAGGGGGACATAGAGTTGTATGTGATTTTAGTTCGGTCAAAACAATAAGGAATATGAATAGAATTCCAGTATTCAAATTCTAATTAAAGTTTGTTTTAAATAGAACAAATCAACATTCAACTTACAGTAGTACCGAATAGAAAGAGTGCTGACGAGAAATCGTAGCTGATTTCGAAAAATGCATTACACTCGGCTAGTATCGGAATTACTTAATTTTTAATAAAAATTTTCCATTCTTAGCTATCACATTTTTAATAATGAACTTAAGCCGAATAAATAGAAATAATTATAAGATATATAGAAAAAGTTCAAATAAATAACCCATAAATGTATTACGGACACATGGCTCAATGTAAAATTATGAATGGGGAAATGATCGGAGGCAATCGAATGACAGAATGATAAATGAAAAATATTTGAAAATTAAATGAATTTAGTGTCATCCAATGGATGGCCAAAGGCAGAATGAAAGTAAAGGTAGATGAAGAGAAGTAACTAGTGATAAATGCAAATGGAATGGGAATGAGGGGACATAGAGTTGTATGTGATTTAGTTTCGGTCAAAACAATAAGGAATATGAATAGAATTCCCAGTATTCAAATTCTAATTAAAGTTTGTTTAAATAGAACAAATCAACATTCAACTTACAGTAGTACCGAATAGAAAGAGTGCTGACGAGAAATCGTAGCTGATTTCGAAAATGCATTACACTCGGCTAGTATCGGAATTACTTAATTTTTTAATAAAAATTTCCATTCTTAGCTATCACATTTTTAATAATGAACTTAAGCCGAATAAATAGAAATAATTATAAGATATATAGAAAAAGTTCAAATAAATAACCATAAATGTATTACGGACACATGGCTCAATGTAAAATTATGAATGGGGAAATGATCGGAGGCAATCGAATGACAGAATGATAAATGAAAAATATTTGAAAATTAAATGAATTTAGTGTCATCCAATGGATGGCCAAAGGCAGAATGAAAGTAAAGGTAGATGAAGAGAAGTAACTAGTGATAAATGCAAATGGAATGGGAATGAGGGGACATAGAGTTGTATGTGATTTAGTTCGGTCAAAACAATAAGGAATATGAAATAGAATTCCAGTATTCAAATTCTAATTAAAGTTTTGTTTAAATAGAAACAAATCAACATTCAACTTACAGTAGTACCGAATAGAAAAGAGTGCTGACGAGAAATCGTAGCTGATTTCGAAAATGCATTACACTCGGCTAGTATCGGAATTACTTAATTTTTAATAAAAAATTTCCATTCTTAGCTATCACATTTTTAATAATGAACTTAAGCCGAATAAATAGAAATAATTATAAGATATATAGAAAAAGTTCAAATAAATAACCATAAATGTATTACGGGACACATGGCTCAATGTAAAAATTATGAATGGGGAAATGATCGGAGGCAATCGAATGACAGAATGATAAATGAAAAATATTTGAAAATTAAATGAATTTAGTGTCATCCAATGGATGGCCCAAAGGCAGAATGAAAGTAAAGGTAGATGAAGAGAAGTAACTAGTGATAAATGCAAATGGAATGGGAATGAGGGGGACATAGAGTTGTATGTGATTTAGTTCGGTCAAAACAATAAGGAATATGAATAGAATTCCAGTATTCAAATTCTAATTAAAGTTTGTTTTAAATAGAACAAATCAACATTCAACTTACAGTAGTACCGAATAGAAAGAGTGCTGACGAGAAATCGTAGCTGATTTTCGAAAATGCATTACACTCGGCTAGTAATCGGAATTACTTAATTTTTAATAAAAATTTCCATTCTTAGCTATCACATTTTTAATAATGAACTTAAGCCGAATAAATAGAAATAATTATAAGATATATAGAAAAAGTTCAAATAAAATAACCATAAATGTATTACGGACACATGGCTCAATGTAAAATTATGAATGGGGAAATGATCGGAGGCAATCGAATGACAGAATGATAAATGAAAATTATTTGAAAATTAAATGAATTTAGTGTCATCCAATGGATGGCCAAAGGCAGAATGAAAGTAAAGGTAGATGAAGAGAAGTAACTAGTGATAAATGCAAAATGGAATGGGAATGAGGGGGACATAGAGTTTGTATGTGATTTAGTTCGGTCAAAACAATAAGGAATATGAATAGAATTCCAGTATTCAAATTCTAATTAAAGTTTTGTTTAAATAGAACAAATCAACATTCAACTTACAGTAGTACCGAATAGAAAGAGTGCTGACGAGAAATCGTAGCTGATTTCGAAAATGCATTACACTCGGCTAGTATCGGAATTACTTAATTTTTAATAAAAATTTCCATTCTTAGCTATCACATTTTTTAATAATGAAACTTAAGCCGAATAAATAGAAATAATTATAAGATATATAGAAAAAGTTCAAATAAAATAACCATAAATTGTATTACGGACACATGGCTCAATGTAAAATTATGAATGGGGAAATGATCGGAGGCAATCGAATGACAGAATGATAAATGAAAAATATTTGAAAATTAAAATGAATTTAGTGTCCATCCCAATGGATGGGCCAAAGGCAGAATGAAAGTAAAGGTAGATGAAGAGAAGTAACTAGTGATAAATGCAAATGGAATGGGAATGAGGGGGACATAGAGTTGTATGTGATTTTAGTTTCGGTCAAAAACAATAAGGAATATGAATAGAATTCCCAGTATTCCAAATTCTAATTAAAGTTTGTTTTAAATAGAACAAATCAACATTCAACTTACAGTAGTACCGAATAGAAAGAGTGCTGACGAGAAATCGTAGCTGATTTTCGAAAATGCATTACACTCGGCTAGTATCGGAATTACTTAATTTTTTAATAAAAAATTTCCATTCTTAGCTATCACATTTTTTAATAATGAACTTAAGCCGAATAAATAGAAATAATTATAAGATAAAAGTATTAATACTTTTTTTTTTTGAAACGATATTTTATGACAAAACATTGCAAGTTTGGATTCTCTTTTAAAAATGCCGTATATGACCGGCCTATGGTTGGCTCTGGAGAGCATAAACTCATTCAAGAATTTTCAAACATTTGATGTAGCCAAACGATACTTTTCCCAAGCACAGCACTGCGCAACAGCACTGTTAACTTGGGGAGAAAAACTCAACGGTAGTTTTAAAGGTGACATTTATTTAAAAGTTTTGCGGTTTAAAAACCGTGGTTATATAGCCGGCCTTCGGGCGGGCGCAAGGAAAAAGAACTCTAGTGGATTCGTTCGCCGGCTTCGCA